>JAHZNA010000600.1:0-17329 GCA_027743935.1 Sinodicranocentrus sp. ZH6 | reverse complement strand
ACTGGATTCCTCATCATCAGAAAGCACTTGTCTCATTTAGAACTGCTTGTGATATGAAGTTACGTTGTTAACTTTTCTTTCATTTTTCAGAATGCTACCAAATAACAACCGACAATATATATCCCGCATACCAAGATTCGATTCACCCCAGCCCAATATACTCATCCGACCAAACGAGAATCAATCTACTTTTGAAAATTATCATCAAGATTTCCTACGTCTTAATCAAAACTTTGAAGTTCTCAGAGTGCTACCACAACCACCAAGTAGAATCCCAGGAATAAACGCCCATCCAAGTCTTCCGGTGCAGTCATCTCTTCCACCGATAGCGCAAATTGAACTCCAAACGCAACTTTGCAATCTGCCGTTGCCACTCCAGCAAATGAACTCATTGCATTTGCAAGCTGAAACAGGACCTGCTCCACTTTTACAGACATGCACTATTTCCCAAATATATTCTGTTAATGAACAAGTAACACGTTCCACCTACCAGAGTGCTCAAGCTGGCGTTCAGAATGTATCTATTGTTGAAGTCGGTTTGAGACATGATCACTCCAGAAACCCATTTTCACTGCAGGCTCTTCATGCTAGAGCAAGTGGATATGCAGTGAGCTATGGAAATCAGAACTATGGAATCCCTCAAAATAATTGGCATCATTATACCAACAATGGTCCATTGTTTTCTTTCACTTCTTCTCTGTATCAAAGTTTGCCACCAGAACAAAGAGTATCCTACACCCGAACGGGATCTGTTACAAATTTTCTGAACTTTGGTACTCCCGCTAGTCCTGCTTTCAGCTTGCCTAATCGTTTCAATTTGACTGTTTCTGGCTCTAGAATTGTCCGTCGAACGAAACTCTTTCATCGACTCAGATCAGAAAGCCTTTTTCGAAAAAGTCGTTATGAATATATGGTGGGATTCTATCTATGACGAGTAAACTTATTTTTTATAGGCGCAATTCCCTGCTCCACCTCCAGTTACAGCTAATAACTTAGAAGCCAG
Organism: Sinodicranocentrus sp. ZH6; assembly: GCA_027743935.1. Lineage (NCBI taxonomy): Eukaryota > Metazoa > Arthropoda > Collembola > Entomobryomorpha > Entomobryidae > Sinodicranocentrus > Sinodicranocentrus sp. ZH6. Next base: position 16,326 of record JAHZNA010000600.1, on the reverse strand, counting down.
GGTTGAACCTCAGTACCACTTCATGAATGTTCCAGTTCCACAACCAGTTCCGGATAGAGACAGAATGGAGGTCTTTTATCGAACACGTGATCGTGACAGAACGGAAAACATGTACGCTTATCATATGAATATGCCCCTAATTGCTAATGAGGAGAAGGAGCAGTTAGTTGAAGAAAATGAGCCCATTTGGAACGAGCCTCCTCAAGAAAATCCAGTCGCTATGGACAACCAATCGAGTGAGGACAAAAAATCCAAAGAAAAGGATCCTACTATTAACGACAATTTTGGTAAAACTAAACCAACTGGGGGTGAAACAGGAAATGACTAAGTCAAATTAGGATGATAATGAAGAAAATATTTGGGGAAAAATAATTAGTTAAAACTGGGGGAACAAAATAGATCTTTATTTACAAGTCAATCTCTTTTTTTCCAACCGGTCACATGTTAAAAAGTCTAAAAGAAGATTGTTTAAAAAAATAGAAATTGCTGAACAATACGAAATAGAATTATTTATACGTAAAAATGATTTTAGGAAAGTATCTAGCTCAAAAGAAAACTGAGGGGTGAATAAATGTTCTAACGGAAAAGACTTTTTGAGTCACTTAGAAAGGAAAAAAATCAATCAGTAAATTTCTGTTTTTCACTCCATCAATTCAGTCACAAATAATAATTTTTGCGGGTGACAGCTTTTCCTCAGCTGCCCGTGAACGATTTTCAAATCGCTCTTCCTCAGATTTTGTTTGAAATATCTTCAATTCCCTTTCCCAGAATTTTCTCCTACTAGTTATTTTTTCCATACTGTTTTCTAACTCGATCCATTCCCCAGTTTTTTCTGAAACAATTTTTATTTCGCTTTCCCCAAATATTTTTTTCAATTACACACATCGCAAAACTAAGTACAATGATTTTGATTTGTGATGGCTGAGTTTTACCTTGCATTAATAACCGTATTTGAGATTTTCAGTGGAAACGCAAAACCCTTTTGGATAATCTAATGAACTAACACATTGCAACTTTACAAAGTATTAAAGGTCAATACACTTTGGTTCCATCACGAGTCATTTTGATCTGACAAGCTGAAAATATTTCTGGAAAAATAACTGGAACGATTGGGAAGATAATTATTTTTGGATATAAATAGTATTTAAGAGGTTCAGTTGGAATATATGAATGCTATTGTCGTTGTGTTAGTAGTTATAAGTATCTGTAATATTTTCAGGTCAATGAACTATTTTGGTTTTCCCAAATAATCCCATTTATGACGGTCTGCAGATTACGGACTTTCATAAAATTTAATTAATGTCATGGAAAACTTAATTATCACTATCATTTAAGCTATTGTTGCGATGTGTGTACTTTCAAAAAAGTCTGGGAAAAGCAGAATGAAAATAGTTTTAAAAAAACTGGGGAGTGGATTGAGTTGAAGAAAAAGCTTGGGAAAATCAACTAGTTGTAGAAAACTCAGGGAAAAGCGAATTGGAAAAATTTCAACCAAAACCCGAGGTTTAGCGCATTGGAAATGGTTTACGCAAAAGCTGGCGGAAAAACTGTCACCCACCGAAATTAATGTTTGTGGCTGTACTGATGCACTGAATAACAAAAATTGGCTGGATGAATTTTTTTTCGTTCTTGGTGACTCAAAACGTCTTGTCCGTTAAAACATTTATTTACTCCCCAGCTTTCTCTTGAGTCTGCCTATTTTCCTAAACTATTTATAAGTATAAATAGTTCTATTTCAATTCTAAGAAAATATTCATTTCTGTATTACCAGTTAGTAGATTGATTTACAGGAGCTGATTAGCAAACCTATATTAAATACGTTAGCTCTACTAATTTTAATTAGTAATTTTATTAATTAGTTGGTTTGATTTTTACATTGGTCTTTGTAGCATTTTAAAAAATTTGGGAAAGAACGGCTGAAACTTTTTGTAACTTTAAATTTTGTTTGGCTCTCGGAGTCTCAATGGTAATAAGCGTTAGTTGTCATAGAAATTTAGTTTTTTAGTTTAAAATTTATTACAGGTAACTTGAATATCTTGTCTCAAAGTGTTAATTATAATTAAAGCCATGAAAACTGAAATTCTGCGGTTCAATCCATTTCATTTTACTTCTATGATCTTCCACTTGCATTCAGCTTCACAAAAGAATCAGGAGTACAAGGTGAGAATATGGGAATTTTTACACTGCAAATGATGATGATGCACTAATGTTTAAAGATGCACATTTACTAATAGCGATTGCAGTTAGTAAAGCGCAAAAAACTAGTAAAAGCCATACGTCGGTTTCAAACACTCTAACCAGTTCCTCAAAGGAAGTGGGTTTGTTTTAACTTGACCCTCAAGTCACAACTCTCAATGTGTGAGTTGAGCTTGAGCTGTATGTAGATAAAGGGTTTGGATCGTATTTGATCTTGCTGTCAAAGATATAATACTGAACAACCAGGAATTTTTGAATTATACATTTACTTATAGGGTATATGAGTTTTCCGTTTTGCAATATCTCAATTCTTTTTTTCTTTTCTCTGGTAATTTATATGTGTAATTTTGAAGCATAGAAACAAAAAGATATCCAAGTCTTTGAAGTGGTTCAGTTATGTCCTTACATTTTATTAAGGATGTATCACTGCACGATTTAAAAAGGTAGCCGAAATCTTGGTAAGGCCTTGGACTTGCATGTATATCTTTCGCCCAAAACTCTATTGGGAGGGAATTGGGAACTCTTCCGCGAGGTGGGAATATTACCAAATGTGCTTCACAATGCAGGGTTTACATTTTGAGGAAAATTTTAATGATTGATCTGAGAGCAGAATCTCACATTTCGCAAATCTTCGTCGTTACCTGGCGCTAGAAAACCATGATGAAAATTGGACCAAGGACACAAAAGTTGTGTGAAGTTATTTCCGTCAAAACGCAATCCTTTTGGAATCGGAAATATAATATTTTCTCTTAACGTTTCTTGATATCCTCCGTCTCCATAATCGTGAAGAGTGTAACCACCATTGTGAATAAAAAGGGGGGGTTCAAATCCTCGTAAAACAATGGGGATTTCGCGGCTATTTTATATCCACCGATTGTGCGTTTGTTATATGAGTAAAACAATTTTGTTTGGGATGGATAAAGAGAACATTTTTGCATTGATAGGTATTGTCTTGGCATGCATCACATTTTTTTCTCATTGCTTTTTCCTTATGAATGTACTTTACATTAGCAGATCCCTTGTAATAATCAAAAATATCATTGAATGTTTTTCCTTGTTTTCAACCACATCCCATTACAAAAGTTCGTTTGCACAGGGTTAGAAAAAAATATATATATAAGTTTGGACATAAGTTTAATAAGTCATTTATATTATAATATTGAATAAATATGTAATATCTGATTATAGAGAAGAATCTTCTTCTTGAGTGGATTTTGTGTCTTCACTTTTTGAAACATTTAGAGAGTTCTCAATGTGATTTTTTCCCCATGAAATGTTTTCCAGCCAAGATGTAACCATCACTTTAGCTTCTTTCCGAAAGCTGGGAGATTTCAAGTAGTAAATTGGCAGATTTGCTGAAGAATTAATAACGCAAACAAGAAATCCACCAAGAAATCCTTCCCGATAAGCAATTCTGTAAAGAAATATATGGAAACTGGCCATAATTAAAACGATATTGCTCACAAAAAATACGATCACAACTGGCATGAGCATTTCTCCAGGATTTTTATCCTTCTTTAGTGCCAAATTAAAGGCAGCACTTCTCCCGGCGGAATATTTTCTCATCTAAAAAAAGAAAATTATTTAAATGCAAAAAATGTTTTTTTTTGAAATTTCGTTTTCAAAAAACAATCTAACTCGATAATACGTTGCCAGAGTGAAACCAGTGAGAAGAAGCAAAGGCAGCCAGAAATCGATTTGATCTGGTAAAAATTTCAAATCTTTGGCTAAATATACTCCAAATTTTGTTGGATAGATGAGATATTCCAAGTCCTCAATACTGGCTATTCCTTCTCCGACCAAGTTTTTTGAAATGTAAATTGCAGCACATCTTGACGTTGCTAAAATGCCAGAAAGAAGGCAAACACAGAAGGCTAAAATGTATGTCCTTTTTGGAGTGAAAAATTTCCTCTTTTGAAATGGAAAGACAATTGCCATAAAGCGCTCAACGGAAATTGCCACGGTCATAAAGGCAGATCCGGATTTGGCTTTAAAAATCAGTTAGTCTCAAATGAGTTTTGGGGAAAGTAAGAAATTCAAATCACTTGTAAAGTTAAAATCTTACCAAATAGATAGACTAATAATCCAATTAAATATCCAAGCAAAGTGACATAGTTCCGACTCAGGTTGTCTTTAAGTAATTAAGAACATCACAAATATCACAAATTCTTTTTATAATCTAAAAAAAGCTTTGAAATTAAATACAACCTACCAAGAAAGATGATCATTGAGATAGATGCCATCATCGCGAATATACTAGCAATCAAGTCCAAAATAGCAAGAACATGTAAAAGAATATCAAATGAACGTCCGGAGCTCTGCCTTTTCAAAATATTGATAATTCCAATGCTCATGAAAACAGCAAACATGCCAATGATAACAGTAAGGGTGACTAATAGGCGAGAAATTAAGCCTAGGCTATCTTCGCTCGTTCCTCCTTCCGTCAGAAACTTTCCAATGACTGGACAAAAAATGCAGTTTGTCTTATTTTGGAAAGTAGAGCAGTCCATTCGACTATCTGGAACATTTAAAAGTACACACATGGACATTGGCAATATGATTGTTGACTTTGTTGAATTTGCCATTGTTTTAATGCAAAAACCCACAATTTAAAAAAATAGATAAACGAGAAATGCATTGTTGAGATGAAGTGAAACTGTGTGACTAGGCTAATCCAAAGCCAAATAACTTGTTACATAGTGGATATAATTTTCCATGGCTTTCCTTCAAACAGAATTAGACCAATTCTATGAAAATCAACCTCATTAAAATATACTTGGAGTATAGAGTATAGACTTCAAGCTTAAAGCGACCGCAGATTTAAAAACCACTGGAATGCAAAAACCTTTCTACATTCTGTCCTGCACTGAGGTTATTATTATAAAAAATGATCAACGTATTTCTTATGAGGTATCTTCCCTGCACAAAAAACAAACTAGTAGCATTGAGACTGACGATGAGACTTGTTTTACTAATGAAAAGATAATTGTTCTTTAATATTGTTCTCTTGATAATGGTCAGAGGAAACGGAACGAAAGTTTTAGATACACTATAAACTTGTTAATTTGCTGCATGAGGGTTTAAAATTGTCTAGTACAAATCTTCCCCACTATTCTCCCCTCTCTGCAGACAACGTTTATCAGAAGATGCTTCTCTGAACTGCCTGCTGCTGCTTTGTCATGAACTCACTTGTTTGAGCTGTTTGAATGCCTGGGATTTGCTGAAATGGTACTGATGTAATCTCTTCCAACACATCTATACCTTCACACTTGCATATATCATATCATATATTTATGGAAAGAAATCTCTAGAAGAAACGTAAGCAATCTCTTCTCTCATGCTGCTAACTGATGATGAGTTGGTGTGCTATATGATGTTGTAAACTTAGGCTTGTTCTTCCTCCCAGGACTCTTGGATTTGTAAGAAAGGCTAGAAAGTACAAAGAACGTGCATTCCTGCTTCTTGTATTAACTTTTATATGTCGTAGTTGTTCTTCCAGAAAACCCATTCGCCATTTTCCTTTTACATTTATCCCTCCACTCTTGTCTACATCGTAGGCTGAGGATTATTTTGTACTTTTATATTTTAAATAATTATAATACTTTTTTTCCTTTTCAGAATACTATTTCATTTGGTTAGCATTTAGTTTAGTCTAATTTAGTATTTAGTTTAACGTGAAAATTTTGCAAAATTTTCAATATTGATTCAAAATATTACTTGCTTAAAATTATAAGCCATATTTTTCCCAGTAAAACTAACCAAATTACATCAGTGATTGGTGAGTGACAACGTGACATTAGGGTTTGAACGTCAACATTAAACATTTTTCAAATTATTTATTCTTCAGTCCACCAAAAAGGTAATTTTAAAAAACTAAAATATCCATCAATAGTTAATATTGCCAGAAATACTTGAGTCATTTTTACCAGCTTTCTTTTACATGGTTCATTTTTTATCCCTTATTTTGTAGCAGCCTGTAATAAAAATGTCTATAAAACAGAGATACAGATGGACTATAAGTTGTATATATATAGATTTTTTTCTTTGTTGCATTTTGTCTCAAATGTTTTCAGCTTTCAACAAAATTAACATTAAATCCTGTTTTTAATTTCATATATTCAGTTCCCACTTCAGTATTCACATATAATAGTGTGTTTTTGTAACTTCAGGAAAGTTAATGCTAGCAGGGATTTGACATTGTGGTCATCCGTACATATTACCTATGCTTAATCCATATTATCCAGAAATAGTTGGACGCTATATAGTATATAGTAGAAATAGTTGGAAATAGAAATAGAAATAGAGTGAGGAAGGAGGCTAGAGTCAGAGTCAGATTTCAGATTACGCATGAGTGAGGAGCGAGGGAAGTTGCTATAGGAAAGCGTACTAGGCTTTAGTGAGTATTTGCCTCAGTTCCACTTTTTCCCTGCATACTACATGAAAAAACTAGAGCAAGCGTTTATTGAGCAAAGTGAGGCAATGCAAGCGTTTATTGAGCAAAGTGAGGCAAAGCAAGCGTTTATTGAGCAAGGTGAGGCAAGGCAGAGGGATAAAGCATGCAGATTTTTTGCAATACTGCTTCTGTGTTTGGGTCTAGAGTAATTCAAACGAAAGTGATCTTGCCTTGTTATAATATAGTATACTCTGAGATGTCATCCTCACCTTTCTACAATACAAAAATACTCTGAGATCTTCTTACTTGATCTTGAGATATTAATAGCAGAAGACAAGATCTCTTTCATTTGAACATCTACGGCTCTACGATATAGTAACAGTACAGTGATCACCCCAGACCCTAGTACAGTACCTAGAGTCCAAAATCTCTGGCTAAGTTTACTAGTCATTTATGACTAGAATTAGTTCAGGATTGCACACACAACCAGGTATAACCTTGTAGGATAGGTATTAATAGTAAGAAAGTTAGATGGTAGACTTTCAAGGTGTTAAAACTACATAAAATATTACTCATATTACTCTACTTTTACAATCAACAATCCATTGTTTGTGTCCGTGCTTTATGAGAAAAATGTTATTAATAACATTTTCTTTGTGACATTCCAGGTTCTAGTGGTCTACCAGAATGCCAGAAGCTTAACAATCCTTCCATCATCGCTCCCTTCGGTGTCTAATAGTTTTTTTTAGGTTTGCTAAGGAAATTCATTCAACGAAACTACAATTTACTAAATATTATATAAAGTAATAACGTTTTGAAATTGAAATTAACTTTATTACAGTGTTAACAATCATCAATCTCACAAATGATTCCTGATTCCTCCCCCCCCCTTCATTTTCAAGAATGTCACCAATTAACAAACAACACAGACTAAGATTTGACTCACCTCGACCCTATTCACTCCCCATTCAGAGAGTGCAACCAAGACCAAGTAGGATCCCAGAAAGAAACGCCCATCCAACTATTGCGGGGCAATCATCTCTTCCACCACAGGTAGCGCGAGTTCAACCCCAAATGCAAGTTTGCAATCTTCCTTTAACATTGCCAAGCCAGCAAAGGAACTCATTCCGTTTTCAAGCTGCAACAGGATCACCTCTGCAAATATATTTTGGTAAAGAACTCGTAACACCTTCCACCTACCAAAATACTCGAGCTGGCCTTCAGTTTGGTGAAATCGGGATAAGACATGATCACTCCAGAATCCCATTTCCAGGGCAGGCTCCTCAGGCTAGAGCAAGTGGATATCCAGTGAGCTATGGAAATCAGAGCTATGGAATCCCTCAAAATAACAGGCCTCATTGCACCAATAGTGGCTCGTTGTATCCTCTGGTTTCTTCTCTGCATCAAAGTTTGCCACAAGAACAGAGAGTAATCTACCCCCCAGTAGGATCAGTATCAAATTTTCAGAACATGGATACCGTAAGCGTACCGGGGATTTCCCCCCGTGGTCCAGCTTTCAGCTTGCCCAATCGTTCCAATTCGACTATTCCTGGAAGTAGAATTGTCCGTCGATTCCTACAATACCAAGGTAGCTCAGAAAGCTATTTCCGAAGAGTTCCTCATGAACATATAGTACGTGTAAATTATTACCAGTTTTTTACTATTTTTTTCTTCTCAAATAATTATGAATAACAATTCAAAACTGAGCTCAATCTATGATAAATACATACATCACGTATTTTATTTCATAGACGCGATTCACTGCTCCACCTCCAGTCGCAGCGAACAACGTAGCAGCAAGGGTCCAACCTCTGTGCCAATTTTTGAATTTTTCAGTCCCCCAATCACTTCGGGATAGCAATAGAATGGAGCGCTTACACCGAACACCTACTGGGGACGTGACGCCATTGGCTCCAGAAGACGAACCTCAGCTAGCTGAAGAAACTCAATGCAATAGGAACCAGCCGTCTCGGGAAAATCAAGCTACTATGGACAACCAATCCAATGTGGACGAAAAATCCTAAGGAAAGGAACTGCTTTAAGAAATGGTTGGGGAAAGGAAACTGGTTGATAAAACGGGAAAGTACATGGTTGAAGAAAAAGCTAGACTTAAATAAATGTTTTACCGGCAAGACAGACAAAAATCGAATCAGTAAATTTTTGTTATTAAGTCCTTAAATTCCGTCATAGATATTTAGTGCCGTAGATGACAGCTTTTTCTCAGGTTTTCTTAAACTATTTTCAAATCCCTTTCCCACAGATTTTGTTTGAAATATTTTCTATTCAGTTTTCCAAGTTTTTTGTCTCCACTAGTTCCTTTTCACCAACATTTTTTTCAACCAGCTTCATTCCCCAATTCACTCTTTAAAAATGTCGCCTTCCCATCCCCAGAGTTTTATTGGACTACACTTATTTAAAAAATTAACTTGCATGATTGTAAGGGTGAGTTTTGTATGTGTTAATATCAGTATATATGAGATTTTAGTGGAAACACAAAACACTTGGATAGCCAGAAAAACAAAATGCAACACAGCAATACTAAAGAAGTTCAAGTCAGCGTACTCTGGTCCCTGGTTCCACACTGGTCCTGGTTTCTGGTTCTTGACATGTTAAAATTCTTGTGTCCCTGATCTTTGTGTAATTTTCCAAATAATCGTACTGTTAAAGGCTTTCTTATTTACATAATTAATGCTCTGAAAAACTTGACAATTACAACCTTTCAAGTTTTTTCTCTATGTTTGTGTAGTGGAATAAAAATACGGGGAATGGGAAATGGAAATTATTAAAGAAAGAATTGAGGAAATGGATCAGGTTGAAGAAAAAGCTGGGGAAAAGGAACTAGTTGAGAGAAAAATCTTGGAAAAATGAATCGGAAATATTTCAACCAAAAATCTGAGGGAAAGTGATTTAGAAATAGTTCAAGGAACAGCTGGGGAAAAGCTGTCACCCATCGCAATCCATATTTCTGACTTGATTGGATCTAAACTCTTTTCTAATTCACTTTTCCAAACGTCTCGCCGTTTTTGTTCATAACGTCTCGTCGATTTGAGCATTCATTCACCCCAGCTTTTTCTTTAGCAAAATCCTTTCCCCAAACTATTTGTATGTATAATGGATAGTTGTCACTTTTAAGTTAAAAATTTAAAGTTTCTCACTTATTTTTGTCCAGCTAATTCTCCAACAAGACTACTTTAAGGTTTACTGTATAAAACTGATTTAACAGTAGCTGATAAACGTCAAACAAATATTGGAGACTAAACACAATTTGTAAACATAAATGTGCATAAAAATGTTGAGTTGATAATCTACCGTAATATATATGTTGGGAGAAAACTAATTTAATTAGTTTATCAAGCTTACATTTTTTAATGAAATGGGCAATTTCGTGTAAAATCGTGTATCTGTTTTTTGTCTGTCGTGTAATATTTATGTTGGGAGAAAACTAATTTAATTAGTTTATCAAGCTTACATTTTTTAATGAAATGGGCAATTTCGTGTAAAATCGTGTATCTGTTTTTTGTCTGTCGGTCGTTCTGTCTTTGTGTTGCAACGCAACTATAAAGACACTAGACTAGAGCATGCTCTAGTCTAGTGTCTTTATAGTTCAACTGTTTGAAAATATAGTTTTACTAATCAATGTATAGGGTCAATATTTAAATCACTAATACTTTTGAGCTAATTCTGTTTAACCGTTATAACGGCAACAATCAACGGATTCAAAATTTCAAATGACAACATATGCCTTGTATTGTAATATGTATTTCGAAAGCTTGTTAAAAGGTTAAGTCTATTGGTATATTTAGCTTTAAAAATGTTTTAGGTAGTTTTAACCGTCGATATATGTTAGAAGGCCAATTTATTTCTCTTTTAATTGAGCTCCTTATGTCCATCATGCTTGTATGGTTTATTCTTTTTAATATACCAAAGTTATCTTACATATATTGCAACTTTTCGTGTTTGTAGTTCAACTTATAATCGTATTTCTCCTAGTTAATGATTGAATGCGAAGTCAGCATGATTTTTATGTTAATGATACAAAATGATGACTGGAGATGTCCGCAATTGGTAAGATTTTCAAATCTTTCAAATCTTCAGATTAAGACATTTTCTTTTTGTGTATGAGGCTCTCTAAGTTTCAATGGTATAAGCGTTAGTTGTCATAGAACTCAAGTTTCCATGACTTTTTCTTTATTAAGTACACTATTAGTCGTTATTATTAAGTAGCGTTACAATTCTATGGAATATACGGTTTTGAAGTGTAAATAGTAAATAAAAGCATGGTACAATTCTGATCCTGCTATTTAATCCAGCTAATTAATTTGTATACTTTCATAATAGTACTAAATGTGAGTTTTACAGCAAATGAATTTCAGATTCGTAGTCTACGCATTAAATTCTACTAGAAACAAAATCTCCTTTGGCTGGGCAGGGCGCGAGCTTTACCAAAAGCATTCCCTTGTTAGTGCAGTGGTTGGTTTGCATGAAATGTTCTGGAACTGTTGTGAATAATGGGTACGGCTTTGAAACCTTTTTGTATCTTGTTATGTATGTAAATGACTCAAAAACAGAATTTAATGAATACTAAAATATTTTCATTTCCAATATTTAATATTCAGAATTTTGACAATCGAGAACAGTATGATTTATATGGTTAAGTATCATATATGATATGCACAGTTTACTACACATAATTTAAACCAGTCCACATGCAGTATCAATCCGTATTAAAATTTCTTCGAGTTTGAATCTTTATTATGCATGTTTTACAATATCATATCTACAAAGCGATCAGTATTTTGCAGGTTAAATTTTCAGCAGTGAAATTTATAGTATGAACTGAATTAGTGAAATATTTATTTTAAATTGTTTAATTTTTACCAAACTCTTACATCTGATATTCAAAAAGTTTTCAATAATAATAATAATAATAATAATAATAGTACTTTATTTCAGTGTTAATTAACATCAGTTACACATTTGTAATTGTTTTCAATTAGGTTAAATTTTCAGCAGTGAAATTTATAGTATGAACTGAATTAGTGAAATATTTATTTTAAATTGTTTAATTTTTACCAAACTCTTACATCTGCTGATATTCAAAAAGTTTTCAAAATGATTCCCTTCAAGCTTCTTTCATTTCATCCCCTCTCCTTGACCTTGATAATGGACTTGACTAAAATTTGGAGAAAGACGTGCATTTTACAGTAAGTTCAATGGTTATAAAAATTAGAGGTGCGTTTCATGCATTCTTTAAGCGTGGCATTAATTGCGTAAATTAATATTACAGTGATTTTCACTCCTTGCTTAATAATCTTCTTTCGTACCTCCACCGTCATGCATATCCCAGCAATTGCAAGGCCGTAAAACCAAGGATAAAACACAACCACAATATTACCATCCAACCTCGATGCTTGAAACCCTTCCTCCGTTATATTCTCTTTGGCCCTTACCCTCGTCAAGTATTTAACTACAAAGTTGTCCAACCAGTTTACCGTTCCAGAAGCAATTAGCCCTTTCACTCTTCTTAGTGCAATGGGTCTCATCCAATGAAACATTCTAACCCCAATATAAAACTCTAAGGACTTGTCTTTATCCCCAAGAAAAATGTTTTTTGTCCCATTCCCTTTCAATCTAAAGTATAGCTCTCGAGCTTCAATGGCAGGAAGCAAAATTGCAGTTTTGTTACACGAACGAAGAACATCCTCCAAAGTGTAGCTTTTCCATAGCATGAGCTCAAAAGCTTTGGGGTGAATTATTGTATGGTTCATTATGTCATTAGAGGTTTCACTCAAAAGTTCTGGACTAATAGTTTTGACAACACCCTCGAAAAACGAGCCTACCTCAGTGAGTGCGAAATACAAGAGCTCGCTCATGAATCTGGAGCTTACGTCGTGATTATTTAGATGACTAAAATTAGTAGGCAGTGATAACATGAACATCTTCGTCCAATAACTACTTTTCCAATTTTCTGGTACATCAGTCACCCCAGCTTTGTATATCATTCTAGTAAAAATGTCAAACTTATTTTTCACCAAAAGCTCAAACTTATCATATGGGATCGGCAACCTGGGAAGGGTAAGCATTGTAATGTTTTCGTTTTTATAAGCGTTACTTATCACTATTGCCATAAGAAGAAAACCAGGTGTAAGAGTTTTGAGGGGGGAAGAGGTGCAAAAACATTTTACGAAAATTGGTTCTCCCTGCTCAACAAAAGCTTTCCAGCACATAACCACTGAGTTTGAGATGACATCAAAAACTTGGGACGGATTCCAGTCGTTGTTTTTGTGACTTTGTCGGGACACATACTTGTCTTCAAAAATATGAGTAAAGTTGTTGCTAAAATGACGGCGCTTAACGTGAGAATGATGAACATCCAAACTGGCAACTGGAAAACATTCACTAGATATTTAAATCCAAGAGGTTCTATTTCTGGTGGTCCACAACTGACAAAGTATAATTCACTGAAATGCACCGCTAGTTCATAGTGATCAAATTTTCCAACCGGGAACATGCTAACGAATGGGTTCAAATTGATGTTTTCAAAACATCTGCATCCTGGAGGATCATCGAGGGGTTGAGCAAACAAGCAGGTGGCCCCGTACGCATGTGCAGTAATGTTTTTAAACACGTCTCTGATTATTCTTAACTCAAAATCATAGCGTAATACTTCCAGCGAGGGTGTATCTCGAATTAAGGAGTGAAATTTCCTTGAATCCATCTCCGACAATGATGTCAAAGGGAACCGGTTTCCGTACTTAGCTAATACTTCAAGGGCGCCACTGGCTTCTCCAAAAAAATTCACAGCCATGTTATCCGTCGCAGAGTTCCATTTGTCTAGGTGTTCTTGAAGATTCCTGTAGTTCTTTATAATAACCAGTGAGAGCGCAACACAAGGTTGGCAATATCGACACAAATGGTATACTTGAGTTATGGACAATGTCGACAGGACATTTTTGACCGAGGTGAAGATCAGTAATTCACTGTTTGTCGTTGTGTAACTGTATTTGATTCCAGCTAGTTCGAAAATCTTACGTATTGATCGCCGCCAATTAGCAATCAAATCAAAAAGGGGAGTTTGATCAATTTCGGAGGTAACTAAAATGTCCAAGCGAGATCTTGTACTGATTATAGAGTCTGCAGTTTGGTTTGTAGCATTTAGCTCTTGGTTTTTGTACCAGAAATGCCGAAAGCCGAATGGAATAATTAGTGGAAACTTTCCCCCTTCGAATTGGTAGATATATTCGTAGAAGAGTTTATCTTGTGATTTTGTCGGTGGCAAGAGATACAAGTGAGCTTCACAAAACCATTGCCGTATTTTCCCAGACTGCTCAACTGGAGGTAAATCTTCGACGCACTGGAAGTGAGGATAATAGCGGTGGCACGGCTGCACACTTGTATTCTTCCCTGGAACCTTTTCTGTCGGAAATATTCTTGAGATGCTAATCTTTCGCATTTTGGCTTTCCCACGAAAAGTGAAGAATTGCAAATAGTTGTGTTCAATTATATCGTACCTGGAAAGTACAACGGGGACTGAGAAAGGGGCAAAGTCTACTCTTTTGTAATTTATTAAATGGACTAAGCATCCAGGAAAATATTCAAAATAGTCGTTTAGATTTGTAATTTGTGCTGAAATCTCGAGCTGCTTTAAACGAGAGTATTTTCGAGATATTTCAATCGTCGCTTTTACAATGTCTTCATTTTCCTCGGCTTCCACGGGTAGTAAAAGTGAAAAACAAATTAATATCAGGCGTAAATCAAGGTTGATTCTGTTTGATTTAATTAAACTCATGATTTTTTCGTGAAGTCAGAAATCCGGAAAATGTTGGTTGTGTAGGGAAATCTGAAAATTCAAATATTTCAAAGCAAACGACTCAATGTGAGTATTCTTGAGAAAACTCACGTTTTGCTAAGGGAATCTTTTAAATTTCGACTGCAGAGAGCTGACTGACAAGGGCCGTTGAATATGGATGCATGGATTATTATAAGTAGTTTAATGGATATTGAAAACAAAATCCTTGAAAAGTACCTTAGGTTCCACTCCATTTCCTTGATTAAACTATTCTCTTGCGTAAATAACTATATTGCTTAACTGTACTCAACCATGATTGTTGGAAAAGTGGGTGGCAAACCAGATGGCAAAAGCTTTTATCCATTCTAATACTTTTGAAACCTTATCAAGAAAACAATTAAGCTAAATACTCCTCTCAAAGCAACACGCCACCTCTATTTCTTTAACAGAAATACTTTAATTATATCTCATATTCATGATTACACTCTTAAGAAAAACATTTTCCCTTTTCGCATCCCTTGTCGCTTTTTAATTAGTCAAATAGCATGAAACGAAGAAAGTTGTTTTTTCTAAGCAGTATCATTGCAATGCTTTAAACTATACTGAAGCTGGTGAATGCAAGGAAAGCTATAACAAACAACTCAATATTCATTTGAGTAATTGCGATAGTCATAATCTATTGACCTACAACAAAGTTTTATATCATTTGTTCGGTTGTCTCTTGAATTACAAAAACTGATTGTAGGAGAGAGGTAATTACAGACAAATCTTAAGAAAATGTAGCCTTTCTGTTAGCCATTTTTAAACTTTATTCGAGCAAAGTTAATATAAATTTGAATATTTCCCCCGATTAGTTTCTTCCTGATTTTCGCTGTCGTATTAACCTCTTGTCTTCCAGCATACCTTGATATTACGACTTAAAAGTACCAAGGTTGGCTAGATTGAAGCTTGTTTATGAAGGCAGCTCTAAATTGTAATTAGTAGATACAAAGGTTGCCTTTAATAAAAATATTACACACAGTTTGAATACAAAATATGAGTAATTTTCAAGCTTCAGTTTTTATGTTTTTCAGTTTACCATGTAATAATAGAGGTTTTTACATAATATTATCATAATTATGATAAACTAAACATAGTCCATATTCTACAAAAAACAGCAATTAGATACTATATGCAGATTGTAAAATTGACAAAAGTTGATATTTAATGTTTCACTTCCCTTAACTCAAGTTTAAGGTCTCCCTTGTTTGTTCAAAGCACAAAGCTACTCAAACATTTGAAATATTTTTAATTAAGCTTTAGACTTATCGTTTGTACGAACATCCTACTCCTTCCTCCACAAGTAAATCTACCAAAACATGCTCCCAGCATTGAAGCCAACCTCAAAAAGCAATTAATTTAATGGTGTCCATCTTTCAAATCACCAAGGTACTTTGAAATCATTTTACTTCAGCTTTTGAATATATTGTGTTTTAGCACGAGTAAGCATATTGCAATACCTATCAGACTCCATACTCTCGCCTTTCATGTTGATTAAACTGTCCTGAAAACAATTTGTTCGGAACGTGAATTGTATGTACAGTTCCAAAATCCTTAGTTTCGCTTTTGAAAGTAAGCATGCTCATTATTGACTGTTGGAGTTTATGAGGCGGGACTTATTTTTTTATTGATAATTAATCTAGCCTGGTTTAGCCAAAACACTGGCAAGCACATAATGACAACGATTCTCGTCATTGATACCGCGAAGCGAAACTAATGATAATGGAGCTGTATTGATGAATACATGGACGGATTAAGGTATCCTGGCGTGAACTACTTCCTTACTTAATTTCCAAGGGTAGTTGTTCCGTTACTTTTGAGCTATACCCAGCGATCACAAACTTGGTGGGGAAACATTGGGTCGGCATTGGCATTTTCATGATGGAAATGTGCCGTTTTGACCTGTTTG
>JAHZNA010000599.1:0-34872 GCA_027743935.1 Sinodicranocentrus sp. ZH6 | reverse complement strand
ACAAGGATAGCTTATAAGTTTAAACTGTCCAAACTTGGTTTCCTTATATTACAAGAAATAAGCTGATTAATTCGTTAAAAATCGTCAGAATTCTAGAAACGTTTTCCATCAGATGGATATTGCCGATAGCTAGCAAGATATGGAAGCCATTATCTTATAACTTTTTTTCAATATTTCAATAATTTACCGTAGAGAGACAGGCTTATATCCAGCAATGTCCTCATTTCTCGACATTTAATCCATAATCTGTAAAGTTCGTGTGCGTCATTCCCCAAGCAAAGGCATACATGAAGAGGAGTAAATTCCGACAACTTCCTCATTCGAATTTCTCTCCTTTCAAGAATCGTATTCTCCAAGAACTCCTCCAAAATGTTGCTTTCTTCAGGCTTACTAAAAGAATTACTTGTCAACATGAAAATTTCCTACTACTACGCTGCCATCCCGTACATCTGGAACTCGACTACCAACCGCTTTGAAGTGAAGAGCAAAGCTAAACTTGCAATTTACAATGTTCGCCTCAGACTCGCCTGGGTTTACAAGTTTTTCGTGTTGTGGCAGGTCATCACCTCTTGGAAGCACGCGGGTATCTTTGTGATAACCCATAACGTCATGTTTTGCTCTTCTTATGTGCTCATCTCAGCCACAACTTATCAAAACGGGAAAACCCCTCAAGAACTCACAAACTTGTTCAACAGCATGATCCAATATGAAGAGAGAAGATTCAAGGGGAAGAAGTTGAAGAAAGAATTCAGCTCAAAAATAGCCAGCGTTGTGATGTGGATGATGTGCTGGACGGGGCTTTTGATGCCGACATTTTACCACTTGGAAATCTTCCGGAACCCTTGCTTCCCTGTGTATTTAGGCTACTCCCTTTCGGAACAATGTGTTCCAGGAAAGCTTGGCTCTGCTTTGCCACCCACGTGGAGTTTAAAGGAGGTCGGGACGAAAGTTGGGATTTCTTTGTTTTCTTGGCTGAATTGGAATTTGATGATGACAGGATTTCCGTTTAATCTTGGGATGCAGATTATCTTGCAAGGGCACTGCTTCGTGTCATACATTACCCAATATGGAAGGTAACTCATAAATTCCTTTCCATAAGTTGAAGATTTTTTTTAAAAAAAGATTGTCATTAATTTCCAGAGACATGATAAACCTCAAAAAGGAAGATTGTCACCAAAATAACTAGCAGCATTTCGTGAGCTTCAAGTGATGTCAATCGAGTATCGTGAGCTGTTGTCGAAATTTGTCCTCGTTGTGATAATGATTTGTCTCATGGCTATAGAAATAGTTTGCTTCTACAACAGTGTACAATTCCTCCAAGCTGGTGGACAGAACAGTGGTGGAGTAGAATTCCAACTTAGACTCAATCTCGTCTTCGCCTGGTGTACCTTCGCCCCAATTTTTCTTATCCTTATTGTCTTTGGAGCTCTGGCCAATGTCTACTATAAAAGCAAATGCGTCCAAGAGGATATCGGCAGTAAAGTGGAGTTGATGAGGAAAAAATGGTTCAAACGGAAGTTCAAGTCTTGTCCCTACATTCGGATTTACTTTGGAGGGTGTAACTACTTCGATAAACTGACTCCACCAACAATGCAAGACTTTATAATCAACCAAGTTGTGAGCTTGTTGTTGTTGAATTGAGCTGGCATTTCTTTTTTTAGTTAATGAGTCGGGCTTTAGGTATATATTGGTGAATAATTCAATCAATCCACGTAAACATTACACTAAGCTCCAATTTTGAAAGTATTTAACAGTATTTGGTATTGTTGTGTGATTTTATTCAATTAATAAATATTAGTAGTCATATCCCAGTAAATATTTTGCATTTAAAAACGCTTCATAAAAGCATCACATATAATCCTAAGCACTCGTGTTTCAGTTGGAGAAATTTTATTTACGAATAATCTAAATGAACACGAATCTCACGTGTGATGACCTGTTTTGCCTTATTGAATGCAAAATGCAATAGTTATCCGATCCAGAAACTAGAAATTTATGTATTCCTTTCCCAAAACCAATCTACTTTTCATCCTCGGACAAGGCACACTTTAAAAAACAATGGAAACATAGTGGTGCTCCCATTTCCAATGCATGATAAATATTTAACGGATTTGTCCCGTGTTAGTTCTCTCCATTCCATAAAAGTTTTAGTCAGTGAGTTGATATAGATTTAGAGGGTGCAACGATTTTAGATTTGGCTTTTTTACTTTGCATCACACATTTCAGAGGAAGGGGGTACTTCTAACATGGGCGTGATATATCTTTAGTTTTTATATCTATGGTTTTAGTTAATTTCTAAGTTTTGTACTTATCATTTCAGTATTTTTACTAAGCGTTGGGAAATAATTAATCTTAAGAAGGAAAATTGTCATCACAAATCGCCCAAGCAGTTATTAGCTTATCTTAGAACTAATAGTGTTATCCAACATCTATCTGAAAAGTCTAGGAGGGTATACATGGTGAAGTACATCCTCAGCGTTCAGCGTCTATGTCAAATGTCAACATTGATATAAAAAATATATGGTCTTTCGCAAGGAAATGGTTTGAGAACAAAGTAGTATGCATAATATAAATAGGAAGGATAACATCATCGCAATTATTTAGCTTTGTTCACAGCTAGGAATTTTTTTTAGTATAGTGGTGGCAAAAGTGAAGTGGTAGCGAGACCATTGTCTCTGATTTTATTCCTCCAATGGATGGTAGTATGGTAGTACCATATTTTAGATGTTATTGAGAAAATTCAAACTGATGGGGAGAGATGTTGATGTGTGGAATAGATATTTTGTGATTTTGCTTGATTTGACGTCAATCATATTTTTATGTTGTGTGTCTAAATTTCGATTTGAATATAGATAATCAGGTCTGGGGTTGGTGTCCATCGATGTGAATGTGAGTGAAGTAGTTAAGTCAAGTAATAATTTTACAAAATACAAATAATTGACAAAATTTTATTTTCTCAGCAATAGTTATTTCAATTAAGTCCCAATCCTCCTCTTATGTTCAACAAGAAAACGGATGGAGAAGTAATAAAATAAGACTTAAATATGTTTTGTGGACGAAGGGATGATCCTGCAGATAGTTTGACAGGCATTTTTTTGCGGACTGCAAACTTGTCTAAAAAAAATGTCTACAAATAGAAAAGTATGTTTTGCGGATGGTCGGAAAGAATTGTTTGCGGACTAGAGATTTTTTAAATATTTTACACATCATATCGTTGCACACACAGTTACAGCTCAAATCATTGTTTTAATTTTCGAATTAAATATACCTTTTAAAGTCACACACAAAGTCACATTTAGATTTAAAACTAATCCTACAATATATTATTTGAAGATGAGACGGTGCTCATGGTATGGTTGACATTTTCAAAATAAAGTTTATTTATTCTCGAGCTTTCGATAGATAGATTATCTATCCTCTTCGAGAGAAAACAGTAACAATAATATTTTCAAAAGAAAAATTGATCATGAAATTCCTACATCTAATAATTTATAACTTCCATAATTCATAATGTACAATTATTCTATTTGTACAAAACTGACATGGATTTTAGTGGACACCCTCTCAAGGGCTTTGGTCCTAAAATATTTGGCATTATGCTAAAGGGATATGTGACATGTTCGCATACAAACTGTTTAAGAAAAGCTGGACATGTACATGAAGCGTCAAACAAGCTGTTTGTGCCACTGCATGGAAATAAAAATACATCACAAACTAAAATCAGAATGCACGAAACCTTGAAAGTCTTTAACTTGTTATGCAAATTCTTGAAACATCCCGAATCTAATTATTCATACCGAGGAAATATCTCTGCTGAAAAAGTATCTTTTAAATATGTCAGCCAGTTGTATAACAATTTCGTCCGCAAGAAGTTCCTCAAATTTATCAGTCAGAGTAGTTCATGCGGACAAAAAAAAATGCTAAATTCGTCCGCAAAAAGTACCTTTATCCGTAGAATCTACCTTTTTGTCCGCAGGGAATTCCGATGCCATAATAAAAAGTAAACTGCACATGAACATGCCCTTAAGCTAAACCTTGTTGGCAAATTTCTGCCTGAAGATTCGCACATGTGTGGAATACTCAGGATAAATTGGCATGATGTTAATATCAGGTTCACATAAAAAAGTGAAGCAAAAGTTCCAATACTAATATTTTAACAAGTTTACATTGTTACAATCAAATGAAACGTTAGTTCGTTCGAGATACTTGCTTTAAATAGCCTTGGAAAACTACTGATCGAAAAGGAGGGGGAAGATTCGAAAACTATCATTACCACTGAGACTTTAATATTTGATCCGAAAACAAATGGAATCATTTGTCCTGAAAATGAATCTAGGTCTAGGGCATCTGTCAACATTTATAACGCGCATGTGTCATTTTATTGAGAACATTTATAGTCAAAATAATGTTGAACAGAATTTGGAATTTCAAAAGAATAAAATGCAAATATAATTATGATAATTATGCTTCTTTTTATAAAATTGATATCCAACTGGTTAAGTTTTCTTTACTATAAGTATTGTCCTGATGAAGATTGCAGAAGTAATCGAAAGCTCGACTTAAAAATAAAATGGGTTCCTCCAATGTCGGAAATGTTTTAAATAATTGTTTATTTTAGTTTTTGAGAGCGAGTAGTAGATAATAAAAAAAATTGGATATTTTTGCTCCTGTTCCTTATAACCTGCCACGTTTGCATCTATAATGCTTATGTACTTCAATCTTTAATATTATGATAGCAGGTTTTTACATAATTTGAAAGCAAAATTAACTCAACTAGCGTGATCTCTCTTAAAATTGTATTTGTGACTAGGCATACCCTTGTGCACATCTCAAGCTTACAATTTGCTTCTTTGGTGTGAAAATTCTCTGTCCTCGTTCTGTTTAAAATGTCAAATAACTCACTGAACATAGTTTTAGACCGGCAGGTGTATTCTCCAGCCAGGGGACATTATACAAGGAACAATAAGCTTGGTAGGCTCTACAGGTTTGGATTTGAGTCAAGGTACAGATCCCAGGTGTGATATGTACAGTAAATTAAAATCCACTGAATAATCCTAAAAAATAAACAATTTTAGGGATCCAACTGAATATAATAGGAAGAGCATTACACGAGTGGACTGAGTCTGAGTCCAGAACACATATCGGAAGATGGGAAACTGTTAACGTGTCCGCCGGAACACATAGTGGAAGAATGGAAACTGGGTATAGGTTCACAACAGCTGTCCAAAGTGATGAGGAAACTGTTAACAAGTCAAGATATGAGAGCCTCTTGGAATATCAAAGTGTCATACCTGGTTATACCATAAAATGCTTATTTTAATTGCTTCATTACATCCAATAAATAACCATTGGTTTATATTTGTGCTCCAGCTACTTCATCTTCTGGAGATCAAGGTGGTCAACAAGTCTTTCCATTTGAGTATCAAATCCCAATTAAACCCTTTCCTATGCGATGTGCCATAGAAATGAATAGGAAGGGCGGGGTCATGTGCTCTGTGGACTATAAATGTTTTGCAAGGATTAAAATGCCATTTTACAAAAGGGATATAACAGCTGAAGCTGGGTTTGACATAGCCACTCCAGTTTTTATGCCTCCAGATGGAATAGTTCCGGTTGAGAATACAATCACCATTAAAGCTACAAAACCCTGTTGTTGTTTGTGCTGTTGCTTTCCATGTTGCAAGTATGGTCCAGTTACTCTTAAAGTTACTGCTAGTCAACCAGCCGTTTATGCAGGAGAAGTGCTATCGGTCTTGGTCGATGTTGATAATCGATCTGGAGTTGATTTGAAATTCGTGGAGCTAACGCTGTTTGAGGTTTAGTTTCATCAAATCAGCTGAAATAAGCCAACCTTGTATGAAAATTTACGATGCATGCTTTTTTCAATTTTAAGGTATGGTTGGAGCTAACGCTGTTTGAGGTTTAGTTTCATCAAATCAGCTGAAATAAGCCAACCTTGTATGAAAATTTACGATGCATGCTTTTTTCAATTTTAAGGTAATGAGATGTTTTACTCATTCTTCGAGTATAACTAAACAGACGATTTTTGCTGAAATGCGAACTGACAAAGTAACAGACGGAACAAGAATATCTATCCCAGCGCAATTTCCATTTCCTAACGATGCCCGCCCAACTCAAACGATGTGCTCTATTGTCCATCACGAATACCTACTGAGAATTTCACCTGAACGTAATGTGTAATTTATTTAGCAGTTGTTTGAATCATTAGCTAATTTTTGGTCATGCAAGATGTGTTAGAGCTTTAATGATTGAACTATTATTATTTCTAAACACATTCCCAGGTAAAGTGTGTAGCAATAATTATTGTCAAAATCCGATCCTATTCTTCCCTATATTTGTGGCCAATCGCCAAACCCTGGATGGATTGGATGAAAATATATTCTCTGAAAATCATTGATGTCATTCTTAACATAAATTTTAAATTACGTACTATTTTATACAGGAAGATTTTGTGCAACAGTGTAAATCTTTTTTCTAAACTGTAATTTATCGTCTAGTTTATTCAGACAATTGAATAAAGACATTATATGTTAAATCTGTCATTTTCGGCTTTTTTAGGTTGCTTTATTTTTTATGTAATTATTAACATTATATGTTATTTAGGATATACCATCAATTCAACACATTCATTGGGCACACAACAGCGTTTTGTGTTTTTATGTGTTATAGTTCACATTCATCACAAGAATTAAAACTTTCAGAGACTTTCACAATAGTCGTGTATCCTGTCCTTATTCCATGGCAGAGAAAACGAAAACGAGACTCAAAAATGTAGCCAAACGCTTGCTTTCTCCAAAAGCCATTTTAATTTATTGGCTAACAAAACTCAAAAAATAAACTCTCATCCAAAAATACAAATAACCCTCCTCAATGACATCATCCCGCAACTTTGTATTGTGACAGTTTTCCTGAAAAGGAAATCCAAAGCCATGAATCGCTTGCAAGTAAAACACAATGTACAACATTATTACAGCATATATCACTCGCACAAAAGAAACAGAAGTATAAGAGGACGCCGTTAAGTGTGTCCTCAAAAAAGTCAGTCCATAGACAGTTTTCAATGGGAAAAGGAGTAAGATCATCTTCTCCAGTCAGAAATTCTCCTTTGTCCAGCTGCAACTCACCTTGCAAACAATAAAAAAGTAGAAAACTACTCCTATCTTCTTTTTTTCGATTTGGGTGGGATCTTGTCGGAAATGGAATGTCAACGATAGAACCTGATCTCGTCCTCGGCCACTTTATAAATATCTCTGACTAGTATATGCTATCTCCTTTTTTCTTCTCAGAATCTTCCGTCTAATGCACGTCGTCAGTGAGGCGGAAACAGTGCAAGAATAGCGTTTTTAGTGGAGTGACAAGAGAAAGGAATTCGAAAAATGGTGATGGTGTGGAAAACCATAAGAGAAAAAGAGCAGGAAGCAAGCCTGGGTAACATGAGAAGGATGTGGATAACCCCAGCAAGAACATTTATCTGTCGTGAGCTGACGTAAAGAAGAAAAAAGAAGAGTTTTCATCGGATGATGATGTGGACACTATGGTCCTATTGTATTACGTAAATTATTTCCAATGTCCATTGACTTGGAATAGAATGGAGAAAAAAGGCTATTGAAAACACTACAGGGTATTGATTGGATGATCCAAGTTTCGGACTAAATTCCAAGATCTAAATTCCTCGGACTCAATTCCAGGAGAAAAGTGCATTTTTACAGGGACAACTTTCCATATATTTTTCACTTTGAGAGGAAGGAAAAAAGGGTTAAATTCACCATATTCGACGTTGTCCCTTTTAAACAAGAATCTATATCTTTTGTCCTCCTTGGATGCATTCACCTCTCCCATAAAAACAGACAACTTTTTTGGTAAACATGCATAAACACGGATGAATTTTCTCTAATGGTAATCACCCCAGCTATTCCATTGTCTGAGAAAATCCGTATTCACATTTCTGGACAAAAACAACCTTCACCAATGCCATTACGAAGTCTTCTCATTTTTCCCTAAACAACATTCCCTTCACTCCAGTGTATTGAGGGATCCCATCGTATTTTTTGTCATGATCCCCAGCCATTTGGAGAATACGAGTTCATTTTATTACTCCAGTTTTGTGCTCCTCTAAGCTTTCTCCAATGGAATTTTTATGTATGGCTAAGAGCCTCAATGAAAATTTACTTTATGTAATAAAATGTGAGACAGATGGGATAGCGAGGAATCAATCTTTCTCCAAAAAAACTACAGCCTGCTTATACATAATCACCCAAGATGAAAACGCGACTAGGCTATAATACGAATTTGAACTCATAAAAATTTCAATACTAGGATTTTCCTATTACTATCTTTAGCATGCAACATATGATACGCCAAGATGGAGAAAAATTGGAGAAAATTCACCTTCCCGAAATTTTCCTCTCTTGAGAGAGAAAATCCTCCTGTGATGGGGGAAAATCTTAAAAGGAAAAAAAGTTTATTTACATGAGTAAATGTAAAACTGGGAAGTAAATGTGTATATCTATCTATTTGTGATACAGACACGTAGACATAAACAGACAAACACGGGCTTTCGCTATTTTGACAAGATTTGGTATTATCGCAGCATTAAAAATTCATTTATGCCGTGTAATATAAGAGGGGAATGGGAAAATGTAAATATGTACGGAAGGCATATGAAGATGAAATAGAGTTTAATAGGTAATTGCTTACCAGCACAAGGTTCTCGAGGAATATATTTCCAGATCGTGAAAGTTTGCATGTGATAGATCTTAAGATGATTTTAACTGGATATCAATCAATGCTAAACTCACTTGAAAATCTATCTTCTCTCGAGGAGCCTTTGATAAAAATGGGATCTCAAGTTGAGAGAGCAAAGTGAAGGATTAACCTGACACACATGTATACACAAAGTTGGGATTTTTTTTCGAGGAAATGATGATTTCGTAAAGTGGGAAGCTTTATTGAAGTAAGCTAGGTTTTTAAGGGAAGTATGTGTGTGTTCTTTCACCTTTCTTTTTTGTGATTGATGTATACATCAAGTATGCTTATCGGGAAAGGTATTTTTGCAAGGGATTTGCATAAATTGCTTTCAATTTGAGAATAATCTTTCCACGTGGGTGGTAGTGGTATGTTAGTATTGGGGATCAAGAGGATGGAAAATGTTTGGAATATTTTTATTTTTCAGAGAATATCCATCCCTTGTTTCTCTTCTCAAGTGTTTGATTATGATTGTAGGGGAACGTGACTTGAGCGATATTTTCCGGAGGGAGGGGATATACATGGAGAGACATGTGTAGTTTTCATTATTATACGGGATTTCTATCTTTTTCAAACTTTTCCTGGATAGATTGAAGGATTAGCTGGAATAGAGTGTGTGAAATGGATTAATTTTATGATTGAATACGTGATTTGGAGGCACTGCTAGACATAAAAGTACTGTTAGGGATGTTGATTTATAAATGTGGATCTAGTTTTTTATGCTGCGTTCATTCATCGCTACCGCAAGTTAAGATATTGATAGCGATTTGCGTCATTAACTTTGGTTTAGTTAAGTTTTTCGGTTGCAGAGTACATACATAACGTTCTTAGGAATAGCAATGGATGTACCGTTATTGGACATTTACTAATGGCACATTGATTCGAAATATTGGATTAACAATATTCCTACAGCTTCGTTAACTTTACTTGATACTTAAAAATGTGAGATCGTCGTTGAAGCAAGAAGATTCAAGAATTAACATTAAATCCTTACAATTAGCACAAAGAAATGGTCTATACTTGACTGACTACAAACGTGATGAATTTTTCATGAGGACATTTCACAAAAAGCGGTTTCTCTTATTGCAAAAAAGTTTAATATCCGTATGCCTATGAGTATTAGCGAAATCGCAGAGTTTCTCTCTGCGACAAGGAAAAAGTATTTTTTGTTCTTTCTCTCCAAAAGCAATAACACGCTTTACAGGTATATGACTCTATTCTGGTGAAACGGTAGCTGATTTAGAGTATTAATATTTTCCTTCTAGTTTATTCCCATCCGTTATGAAAACTTTGCAAGGAGAGGCATGGTTTATAGTTTATGATCCATAAAATAAAATGGTTATTACTTCTGGAGAAAATATTTCAGATGGGGGAGTGTCTATGAGGTAAAAATGTGATTAGACGTTTGAAGGATGTTGTGCAACGGGGAAAATAACGTGGTTATGGACTGGCATTTTTCTTTGTAATTCTCTCCCAAAAATTGATTTCTCCTTGAGCCGTGAAAGAGCTCATAGAAGCTCAGGTGTTATGGAAAAATTAGTGATAGACGAGGGAGGTCGATGTCCTCCTAGAAAATCGTTCTTTCTCTTTCCCAATATTAGATTCATGTGTCAAGGAAACTGGGGGAAAATTTTTGTTAGTGAAACTGGCCACAGATGCAAATGACTTTTTTAGACGGGCTCTTCACTCTCTGAGTAAACCGTGCACTGGCAGGTTTTCCATTTTCTCATAAAAAAGTTTACTTTTGCACATGACACCCATCCAAAAATGTTCGATGAGGAAGAATGCGCCGTACGGGATAAGTACGCTAAGCGCTTTGTAAAGTCAGATGACTTTTTCCAGTTATATACAACCTTCACTAGGCCAGGGTTGGTCAGCATATTTTTCAATGAGGATCCACGAAGTTTCCACAATTGGAGATTGGAAGTTTGTGAATAAATTTTCCTAAAAATTATTGATTTCCCTTAATCAAATATTTCCCTAATCTCAATAAACCATATTCAAGGTTGGCTCTGGAAGGCAGCGGGGTCGAATTAGAGAAGCGATTGATCACCAAATAAACGCTCCAGTTCTCGAGATAGCAGGTAATCATGATGGCTCCGTTTACATGGCTTGCCCTCCGGATCCCAATGCTTGTATTAATGTGGAAATGCCATATGTCACAATGCTCATGAAAGATATGCATGGATATTCAAGTGTGGAATTTACAGTAAAAAATTGGCAATCTTTTTATCCCTTAAAATGTTAATGCAGTTAATACCTATCGATGCACTTGAAAATCATGTAAATGTTTGTAAACACTTTAGGTTCTGGATACGCTTGGCTATTCGAGAAAAATTTGTGCAAAAAATTTCAAGTCAAGATGCACGATTGGCGAACTCAACTGTGAAATCCCCATGAGATTGAGTCCAACTTGGAACTATGTGCGTTACACGATGATAATCCAACATGATGAGTTAAGTATCTTGTTGAGTTGTGTTTAACGTCATGAAAATGTCATTTTTTTCCATATCGGGAATAAATATGTCAGGCTTGCGTCAATCTTGATACTATTCTTCGGAACGCTTTTGGAACGAAATTGACGAGCGTACAGAGGATCCAAATTAATGCAAATGCGCGCGTTCGTCGAGTAAGTAAAAAATTGAGAGAATTTAAATTAAAAATATGAAATGTTTTGAAGAAAACAAATATAATGGGAATGCAATTCATTAAGATTTACTTTAGCGAAGAACTTTTCGGATATAAACGGCTTCCCCAAGAGTTCCGGATTAAACTATCTCTAACACCTCACGAAAAGCATGAGATTCAAATGTACGAGGAATTCTTGACGAATGAATTTAATCCTAATGAACGAACTGGAAAACATTTTCCTTGGGAGCTACCAAAGTTATACTGTTATCCGGAAATTCATCCTCCGCACAGACACGGTGACCCATTGCATACGATGCTCAGAAGGAAAGTGAAGATTGTCGAACTCCCTTCGGAAATTGATCCTGATAAGTATGCCAACGTGAAGGAGCTAAAGTCACATGGAGAAACGAATACAGGGATGCTGCGAGATATGTTGAATAAGTCGATCCCACCGTCAAAGCTTCTTCTTCCAACGTTATCCCTTATTTACCCTGATAAAAAGGAGGAGGATGGTGGCAGTGGCCAAGGGGAGAAAGCGGGGGACACTGACAGCAAGAGAAAATCTGGAAGCAGTAGGAAAAGTCATGTCAGTTCAGCTGCAACTTGTGGAGGGCGGGGAGACTTGTATTGGGAAAATTTGCGAAAAATCTGGGATGAAGTTGAAGTAGACTCGTCAAACTCACAGGCAACAGACTGGGAAATGATTAATCGTCAAAATAATGCTGGAAAATTCACACCAGCAGAGTTGGCTCAATATGTGAAGTACAGAGAAGCTGTTGGAGATTACGACATGTTCACATGTACCTTAGGCAATCCTAGATTTCTCATCCCACCTACAAACGAGGATGATGAGGATGATGACGAAAGTGAAGAAGAAGAGTCAGAAGATATTTCCGAGGAAACTGAGGAGAAAGACGTTTCCCTGAATGAGACTTTCCCGATAGACCATCCACCAATCGAAGAACATAAAAAAAATAGTAATCCAGAAGTGGCTCCACCACCACCAGAGGCAGCTCCACTGAAAATTTCGGTGAGTGCAATCAGAGCTTTGTCAATTTTTCTTAAAAACAGGTCAGCACACGAAATCCCGCCACCCACAACAGAGCCTATCGTAGAAGTCTTGAACCCTACAGAATCTACAGAGTCTATTGTTGAATTGCCACCACCACAAGCACATGCATCTTCTACCCCAATTATTGAAGGCCGAAAAGACTCCCAACCAGAAAGAAAAAGTAAAGACGCTAATCCTCAGTTTATCAATGATAACAGTGGAAAGGAGAAGCAACACCGGAGATCTAAACTTGAACCTAGACTCCCCCCATCACATTATTACGAAGGAAAGAAACCTCCCAAGAGAACCTTTAAACTGTCATTGTAATTTTTTTGGTGTCGTGTCGCCCCCCGTGTCACCAAAGATGAATCGACGAAAGTAGTTAAAGCTTATACATAATAACAACAAACTAAACAAAGATTTTGTTTCTCCATATGAAAATTATTTTATGCACATCTTTTACTAATTATTCACCATTTATAATATTACCATTTAAAGTTTTACAATGCAGTAAAACTATGTACTTCATAACCAAAAAAAGAGTGACACTTTTACAGCAATTAGTATTCATCTCTTGTTTCCCCAATCCCCACAGTATTCACCATTGTCTAAAAATACTGGTTTGTTTACACCTATAATGAATGCATCTTTAATGAAGATGCGTTGGTACAAAAAGGGTTAGCTTTTCATTGATTAGCTTAGCGCTCAATTTTTGCTGCACCTTTTTATTGTTTAAAAATGTGCGTCGTGTAAGGAATATGGAGAGCAGTGGGCCACGGGCCACAGACGAGTCAAGAGGAACTGTCAACCTGTTGCCAATGTCAATCTGGTTTCATCTGACAGTGTTTCTTCTCATCAAGTTGAGTCAATGGGAACCATCATCACAGCATATTCGGCATGGGTATGAGAAGTTTGTCATAGTCATACGATTAATATTTGCATTGTTCTCGTTCTCGAGCTGAAAAATGTATGATTTTGAAAAGGATGAATGTTGAAACAGTTTTGTGTTTGTGCTAATACTTATTGCTCGTATATATTTGATGAGATGCAGTGAAGAGCTGAAAGGGAAAAAAATATTGTTATTTGATAGCTTACATATAGTAGCGCAATGTTATCGTGTCCTTTTCTGTTTGCACTTGAATGTTAAGCTTACGCTGATAAGAGTGTCGGTGAAGGAATGACATTTTCTTAATCAGGCTGTGAAGGGTTTTAAACAAATCATGTTTGGATCCAGTTATCGATACAGTGACTCTGTAATCAAAATATCGTTTTGACACAGAGATAAATATTTTTCACTCGAATACATAAGTGCAGGTGTGTGTATAATTTTCTAAATGCTCACTAGTTGGAAGCTACGGGAATGCGAACAGCACTCAGTGGTTGGTGACCAATGACATTTTAGCATAACGGAATAAAAGTTTTTTGATGCTGTTTTTGGGTTTCCAAAAAGTTTGAAAAGTGTCATCTGTCACAGTTCCCACATCATCATGGCTAAAGACCCCCCTCCAGGATTTGAATGGGTGGTGGAGGATTTCTCCAAAAACTTTAAATGGCCCGAGTACATCGTGTTTTGTGCAGTTTTAGTGGCATCTCTAGGCATAGGCGTGTTTTATGGGTGTTTTGGCTCAAAAAATAAGTCAAATGAAGAGTTTCTTATGGCCGGAAGGTCCATGTCCATTTTACCTGTGACGTTGTCTCTTGTATGCAGGTAGAAAACTGGACTAGAATGTATAATAATAAAAAAACTCAGAGAATCTTAAACGAAAATATTTTAAACTCATGCAACTTTTTTCTTGCAGTTTCGTGTCAGCCGTAACACTCTTAGGTCAGTGTTGCTCCGAGAAGTGACCTGTATGAAAAGAAATATTGCTTGCTAAAAGTTTGATTTATTAAAATTCCAGGTAATCCAGTCGAAGTGTATTATTATGGACAAGTATACACCATAATTGGATTAGCCTTCATCCCAATGACTTTGTCTCTTATGTATTGGTACGTCCCAGTGTTTTTCGATCTTCAATTGACATCAGCGTATGAGGTTAATAAAATAAAATGTAAATTAATACACTCCTCTCCAATCATGCATGCAATTGCAACTTGCAATGAAGCTTTTAACAAAGGAGTGGTTTCCATGTTTTAGTACTTTGAATGGAGATATAGTCGTTTGGTGAGAACGATGACGTCACTCTTTGGAATCATTCACTTGGTGAGTTCGGCTATTACAATATGCCGTTGTGAACCTTTTCGAGGTGCATTTTCGATGAGATATTGATTTATTTGTGTGTATTTTGCATGCAGACTTTTTACATGCCAATTACTGTACTTGGACCTTCACTTGCTATTGATCAAGGTAGATTTTTTAAAGATAACTTTCCTTCATGCACTTATCTTCCAGTACCTTTAAAATAATTATGATAATTTGATAACAGTTGCCGGATTTAGATATGAGATTTCAGCCGCTGCAATTTTCTTGGTCTGTATTGCTTACTCCTCGTTGGTACGTTGTTCAATATCTGCAAACTTTAAATGAAATCTACTTGATTGCTGGTTAATATAAAATTAGCAATTTTTTTAAAATATAGGGTGGGCTAAAAGCTGTTCTTTGGACTGATGCTCTTCAAGCAGTGGTCATGTTTGTAGCGTTGGGTTCCGTAGCGATTTGTGGTGTTATCGAAGTTGGTGGATTTGGAGCTGCTTGGGAAGCATCAGCACTAACTGAAAGAACTAAGATTCTCAAGTAATGCGCAGATTTTATCAGTGCAAATGCCATTTACTCTTGCATCTAAGTTGGAAAACATGGAATGACTAATTTTTGATGATGTTTATCTTTTTGTTAGTTTTGACCCAGATCCAAGAACCCGTCATACCGTGTGGACTGGAACCCTTGGAGGATTTTTCCTTTGGTTGCCACTGTTTGCGGCAACTCAAGCGCAAATCCAGCGGTATAATTCGGTGCCTAGCCTGAGACAATCTAGACAGTAGGTTTGCCATCGCTTATTTTCAAGATGATAACTTGCTCAAGTATTTGTAAAATAAATGATTTTTTTCAATTTGTAGGTGTTTACTATTTAACATGATTGGAATGATGTGCGTTATTATTTTGTGCTCATTTATGGGAATGCTCTGCTACGCCAAGTATCAACACTGCAATCCTATCGATAATGGGGTAAGTTGAATCTTGAATGGTGTCGCAAGTAAAATTGGTACAATTCGATAGAGCAAATTTGGAGTCATAAATAACTCGATTTCATTTTCATAGTCTATCACATCACTTGATCAACTTCTTCCTATGTTTGTTATGGATGCATTGAGAGACTATCCAGTCATTCCTGGATTGCTTGTGGCAGGAATTACTTGTGGAAGTTTGAGGTTTGATAATTATATCATGCATGAAAATTAGCCATTATAATTAGCACTATTCGTTTAAAACTTGTTGTGAATGTTTTCTGGATCCTTAGCTCTGTATCCAGTGCACTCAACTCGTTGACAGCTATCTTAACCGAAGACTACATTAAGTACTACCGACCCTATTGGTCAGATGAGAAACTTGGATTAGTTTCAAAAATTGTTTCAACAGGAACAGGAATATGTGCATTTGGACTTTTGTTTGTCGTAAAGATCGTCAATAAAACTATCAACCTTTCTCCGGTAAGTTATCAAATATGAAAAAATGGAAGTAGTAATTTTAGAAAATATTTTGTCACCGGTGCACCGGTGTTATTTCGACTTATGTGCATTTCGTGAGAAATAAAAGTAGTCGTGTTGTTGATGGACACTCGTAGTTCTCCACGTTGATTCATGGAGCCTTGCTGGGCCCAATTTTAGGCGCCTTTTCCCTCGGAATGTTTATCCCTTGGTCAAATACTTTGGTAAGTGGATTGGTTTCTTGGCTGTGACAGGAAAGTTTGAGAAAGTATGGTACGATGCGAATAGTTATGAACAAAAATATTTTCACTAGGGAGTATTCTTTGGGATGCTTGTATCAATTGCAATTTCGGCTTTCGTTGGCATCGGAAACATTATCGCAAGTCGAGAAGACAAGCTTCCGGATATGAGACTGGAAGTGAGCATAGATGGCTGTGCAAAAATACCTATTTCCGCCAGCAGCTCTACTGCTGCAACTGTTCAAAGCGTTTTCTACAGCATGGCCAATGAACTTGCTGGACAGTCTTCCAGGGCCAACACAGCTTGGAAGGAGGATCATGAGGATGACTCTGCTGCAATGAAGATATGGTCAATTTCATACATTTGGCAACCATTCATAGGAGTAA
This sequence comes from Sinodicranocentrus sp. ZH6, assembly GCA_027743935.1. Lineage (NCBI taxonomy): Eukaryota > Metazoa > Arthropoda > Collembola > Entomobryomorpha > Entomobryidae > Sinodicranocentrus > Sinodicranocentrus sp. ZH6. The sequence goes on along the minus strand of JAHZNA010000599.1, from coordinate 18,156 downwards.
CTACAACTATGATATTTGGAGCAATCTTCAGTTTCATTATAATTGCAAGCAATAGAAAATCCATAGAAAGGGTCCACAAAAGTCTTTTCAGCAAACAATGGCTGTCTTTGTGGGAGAAAATATTTGGCGAGGAACGCTTGAGCGAGTGGGTTGATTACGGTGAGGAAGAGACTTACAGGAAGAAGACTCCACAGTTTGTTTCTGCTGCAGATCTGAAGATTGTGGGAGGTAGTGATTTTGGTTTGAAGGAGTACGAATATGGAACAATACCGAAAGCTAAGATGAATGTAAGAATTTTTAAATAATCATTTGACTATGAATGCAGATTGCAGATAGGAAACTAACGAATTCTCATAACTATGTGATTTTCAGAATTCAGATACAGAGCCTCCGGTAAAGCTACCGATACCGAATGACACATAACAAATCATAGGATTTCGATTTAAATCATTTATTTTCATAAGTACGTGCGTTTATTTATAACGAATAAAAAACAAACAAAAAACTGTTTAACGTGCAAAACATCTACATTATTAACCAACAAAAATCTCTAAATACCGGCTGTAATCATTATGTCCATAGAGTATACATGTTGCGTGTTATTCTACGATTTACAATTTTATACAGACATGGTTCATGCTAATTTGAAAAAATGAATGTAAAATGAATGTAAAATGAATGTAAAATTCTCACGAAAATCCTATTCAAAAGGTTATATTTTTAGAGCTAAAACACGACATAAATTATATTTTTTACCACGATAAAGCTATTTTACATATTGCTCGTATGATATTAGAATAACGGAGAACGCTTCGTCACCTATATACACACAATCATGGTTAGGAAAACAGCTAGTTAAAAAGGTACATTATAGTAGTATTAACGTCGGTGGTTTCTGTACAATCATCCTCAAGATATAAATATTACGCTGACTAAAGTACGCATTAGGTAGGTAATCGAGAAAAGGGAAATATATTCCTTCTTGATTATAAATGCAACATCATCAGTAACCAAATATCTGCAACCTAAGTAGTATATAGTACCTAGTACCTGAATGTAAATCAGTCATACAATTTCCTCGCAACCGCAACTAATATCGTAGACTACAACGGATTGAACGGATTTGTAAATTATGAACATTATTATGCACAAAACATTTCTAGATCTAAAGTTAGGAATCATATAAGTTCTCCAGGAGAGCCTTATCAATGTGGATAACTCAGAGCGGTCATAATACTAAAGTAATTCGCTGATCGACCTGATCGTGATCGAGGGTAGTATATCACTGGAATTAAGACGTTATTCCATCAAACAACCCCATCCCTTGGTCGTCGTCTTCGTCCTCATCATCATCATCCTAGAATTACATAAAAACAACTTTTAGTACATAAAAAACCAATACTACTAATCCGTTTTATGTCCAAAGGGGCACTTACATCAAAGCCGAAACAGCTTTTGACGTCATTTTCGGAAACAAGTTCGTGTTTAATATAAGGCTTCGGCTTCTCCTCACGTAAACTCACGTCAAATTCTGTGAACAAATGAAATGCACTCACGTTAACATTTCATGCTTTTGTATCAAAACAATAAATGTCCATCAATAACTTACGGTCATTGGAGTCTTGGAATTGTCCAATAATCGTAGGATCATTCAGCTCTACCATGGTGGTGTCTTCGTTTAAAATATCTGCTGAAATTTCATTATCTCCGACAACAGCAACTGTTTGTTCAGTACCGTCACCATCCTACGCAAAAGCAATCAATAGTTTTTATATAACTGACAACCATTGGTTTTCTGACGTCAATAACCAACCCACGATGAATTACGTACCTGTAATTGGATAACTTCCAATACTACGTACTGCTGGCCATCTAATCCTTCAACTTGTACCATTGGAGTATCAGTCTCATCTTCATCTTCCTCCTCCTCCTCCTCGTCTTCGTCTTCTTCCTCAAAAACTTCAACTTGTTGCCCGTTTATAAGCTAATTTGAAGAAGAAAAAATGATTCAATAAACATTCCAATCAGACATATAAAAAATCTCTAAGCAAAACTTCTAAAAATGACAATATTTACTTGAATTCGTTTTTGCCTGCCTATCTTGAGAGCCATTGCACGCTCATGAATCGCGGACTCAGGGTCGTGAATAGCCATATGTCGAATGAGATTCCCTTTATGGCGGAAGGCACGACCGCATTCCGAACATTCATGCTGCTTGTCTCGTGGCGTTGGTGGAACATAATTTGGGTTGTGATATAAGTTTTGATGTCGCCTTAAAAGTTGTTTTTGACGGAATGCCTGTAAAAATCATATAATATGAGAACTGAACACTAAACGTAATATACTGCATAGTATCCATTTAAAAGAAACTTTAACATACCTGGTCGCACAATTCGCATTGGTAAGGTTTTTGGTCTGTGTGCACCAACATATGAGACTCCAAATGTCGTTGAGATGAAGACGCGTACGGACAAAGATCACATTTAAAGCACTTTTCTCCGTCGTGGGTTTTACAATGAAGCTGTAAAGAGAAACACCAAATGGTTAGTATTAATATTGTTCTCTACGAATAGACGCGTTTTCCTCAATAACATGTTGTTGTTTACCTTAAAGGTATATCGATCCGGGAACGCTTTTCCACACCGTTTACATTTCAAAGGTTGCTCGGAAGTGTGCAGCTTTTGAACATGGATTCTAAGGTCAGTTTTTCTTCCACATGTGGCAGGACATAATTCACATTTAAAAATTGGTTTGTTCCCTGTAAAGGAGCACGAAATGAAAAATACAATAGGTAATAAAACCCTCTTTTCTGAACAATCATATATAGAAATTTGGCTTTCATACCGGTATGAATTAAACGATGTGCCTTCAAACTGTTGGACTGCGTAAACCGAGCCTGACAGATGTCACACTCATATGGCTTTTCGCCTGTATGAATGCGTAAATGTCGCTTCAATTTAAATGTATCTGGGCTGGCATATGTGCAATGCGGGCACTACAAGAAACAAACATGTATGCGAGTTACACAAACTAAATCGGATTAATGCATCATAAATTAGAAATTGAATTATTTTCTTACTTGGTAAGGGCGTTCACCAGTGTGACAGCGCATATGACGCTTGAGTTTACTCAACTCAACGCTGGAGTAGTCACATTCAGTGCAATGATGTGGTTTTTCATGAGTGTGGCGGTAACGAACGTGACGTACCAACTCGCCTGTTTTGAAATAAATTTTTAAAGCCTTGGTTAGCCGATGAAAGTCATATTTGAAATGAAATTCGGATATAATAAATATTACCTGATGTAGTAAACGCGGAGTCACAATACTTGCATTTATGCGGCTTTGTACCAGTATGAGTGTTAACATGATTTTGTAGAGATGCCAAAGTTTTGAATCCGCGTTCACACACACTGCACTTGTGAGGTCGTTCCTCGGAATGCGATTTCATGTGACGAGACAATAAATATCTGAAATCAAAATGGTTATGAATCATCAGCATGTTCAAAAGCGGATATTTTAGGAAAATCATTACGAAACTTTAGATTATTGTAAAGCATACCTCTTAGGACTAGTATAATTGCAGTAATTGCACATATGGGTTTGCCCAGAATTTTGGGATTTCTTAGGTGTCGCTGCAGGTTTTGCCTTGACCTTATCATCTTCCTCTTCATTTTCGGTCTACCACAAAAAATAAAGCTCATTAGAAAGAATTGCATGATATACCTATTATAGCTTTACGCAAAACAAAAAGGTGTGCAATGTACCTGGGCATTTTCAACCTCTTGCTCTTGCTCCTCATCAAAATCAAAAACTCTAAGATCATCATCCTTCTCTTGGTCATCTTTACTTCCATCACCCTCTGCCTGGCCTTCCCCTTCCGGCTGTTCTACAATTAGAACATAACTGACTTCCTCATTTTCCCCCTCTGATGGGACTAACGTGAGTGTCTCGACGCCAGATTGTGAACCGGAAGCTGCTGCACTGGTTCCTATTAAATAAAAACAAATATTCACACATGACGTACGTAACGACATGACAGCATATCTTAAAAACACTGACAATGTACTGTCGGTAGAGATCTAAAATTGCACTCACTATGCCTGCACTATTGATCATAAAATATTTACCTGGAACTGGGTCATCTTCGGTGATTCCATCCAGGTAAGCTACCTGCATGTCTTCATGCTGAACCGCTTCTAAAGCCATGATGAGTTATCTGGAATCTATCGTGGACAAAGGCTGAAGAACGAAGGGGTCTATGGATAAAAAGTAACAGAACAAAATTCAAACTCTTTCAACGATTATGCTCCATGCTTTGTTTGAGAATTTTTTCTGATACAGTAGTGCTTCAACTAGGTATGTTACAAGTAAAAGCAGTAAAAGCTCAAAACGGTAAAACAATACTACTATAACATACAAGTGCGAGGATTGGGAACATTCCTCCAACAACATTGACTAAGGAGGAACATCACTGGGCACTGCACCTTTAGAACCATTTCCATATTTTCCTGAGAACTCTCAAGAGTCTTAATATAATCTTTCATGTTTACAGAAAATGATAAATGATAACTACATTTCACATCTACGAATAAAATTGTCATACGAGTATCAAACATCCAAAATTTAACATCTTCCTTTCCTACCTACATGTGACATAGTGACATGTCAGTTTTGCATATTTGCATCCTTCGTGGTGACACAGAAACGGCATCAGCTGTATTTGTGTTATTATTTTAGTACAGTCCTCAAATACATTTCCTATTTGTCAGAGATACCCTTCATCATCAGGAATCTTAGTGCATATAAGTTATAAGCATCCAGAACTATTATTATTTTTCAGCTGTCAAAATTTTCACAAATCTACTTTTCCTCTCTTCCACCTTCCATCACAAAAATATACTAGACCGAATTGGCGTTGCAGTCATTAGTCCCAAGAACCACAACAGCAACGCTTCCCCTCTAAGACAGGTCTTAGTCATAACTATTCTACGAGTTTGGTAAGCTCAGCAATCAAATCATAAATTTTCCGAAAGAGCTCATGATCATCTCTCCAAGTAACTTAAATGTCGTTTTTGTCCTACCTATTTTGGGTGCATTGCTGCTGCTGCCCTACTACGACGACCAATATTATGCACAAGAAAATATTATACAGGCCCAGCGCCACTTACCAGTAGTTGTTGTGGATTAAATTATCACTATCAGCAAACTCAAAACCCCAACAATTGACTTTTCGTCGAAAGACGGCCCCACTTGATTCCACTCTCACACAAGGAAAACAAAGGAAGGTCCCACTATTGTGAAGTTATTTTCTTCGAAATTTTATCACAATTTTAACAATTTCTAATCAAATTTCCACTCAAACACCCACCTTCATCCCGTTTTTCGTCAAAACTAACAAAAGCAAATATGGCGTGCCCTAGCTGATCCTCTTGTACATGTAGAGCAGGCTTCAAAAGTATTCCTCTTGCCTGGACAGGGCTTTTCAGTTACAACACTCAAATTATTATACTAACGTCAAATTAACCCTTCAAAACACTGGATTTAGTCAATCAGCGTCTTGTTTTATTTTATTAGTCCATATTGGTTTTTGAAAGTTTTGCTCAGTTTTGAAAACGTTAAAATGAAGACCCTCTTCGTGTACTTTCGTCCGCTTCGGCTAGGCTAGGCTGCTGTAGCGTCGATATCAACTTGTACCTTTTTCTTCTGTATTGTGCATAGGGAGCCTTGTGCATAAAAAATGTACTTTAGGTTTCACCACATAGCTTCTTTGCATCTGCTCAGTATAAGTCATACAAAGTACATAGAACTGATGAGTATGAGTAAAGCAAAATGTGTGGATTTGTGGATATATGATACCTTATCATGTATACATACATATATGTCTCTACTATGTATCATAATCATAACTTAAAATCATAATGTTCATTTACAGATTTACAGATCTTCTGCAGGCGGACATAATACAGTTTTTTTGTGTTTATACACAAGAAAGGTTTTATGGTTTTAGTAGTAGTAGTAGTAGGGAATAGGGAAAAGGGATTGAAAGCATTTAAGGTATCAACATTGGATATTTTTCCCACGTCTTTTGTGTTCATTTAGAGACTGGTCTGATTTGTAAAAAACATCATCAAATGTAATGTATATAAAATATATAATGCTAGTCTTGTTGATCTTTTAGAAAAGAGGAGATTTTCCTTTGCGCATGCATGCTATATTGCATGTGCAAAGTTCATGAGAAAAGAAGTGCATAAATGCGTACATATAAAGACGAACGAGATATACACAAGAAAGGTTTTATGGTTTTAGTAGTAGGGAATAGGGAAAAGGGATTGAAAGCATTTAAGGTATCAACATTGGATATTTTTCCCACGTCTTTTGTGTTCATTTAGACTGGTCTGATTTGTAAAAAACATCATCATTTAAATGTAATGTATGTAAAATATAAATGCTAGTATTGCTAGTCTTGTTGATCTTTTAGAAAAGAGGAGATGTTCCTGTGCGCATGCATGCTATATTGCATGTGCAAAGTTCATGAGAAAAGAAGTGCATAAATGCGTACATATAAAGACGAACGAGATGTACGTAAGTAAATACCGACTATAATGAAGTAGGTGATTGCTCTTGAGTAGGACGGTTGAAGAAAATATTATACCAACAAAAAACATACTTAATATTGGATTGGATAGGATCAACTACACTACATCTACATGCATACAACAAATATGATATACCTAACTAAATACGTTGAGTTTAAATAGAGGATATTGAGACGGAAAACGAACGTAAACATTCCAAAGCACAACGTACATAAAGGCTAAAATACATCTAGGGAAGGGAACGTACGTAACAACGTAAGAAGCATAAAGTCCGGAGTAATCAGAGGGAAAATGCTTTTTGAATGAAAGACCACAGGAGGAGGTCAATATTTTGTCAATTTTTGAAAGCACATGTGACACGAGATGATTTGAGTTCCTTAAGATTTTTTTAAGTTGCATTGATGAATCCGACTGGATGCTGTTGTGGAATTTTAGTGAAGTAAATTTTCAATTGCATTAAAGTTTCTAATTGCAAAGCTTTTGGCCGGCCGGATACACACAAGCTCATCCGATCCAGCTCTCCGACCTATTTTTATCTAGGGTAATATTGTCAAAATAAATAAGCTCATAAATATTTTATCCTGATTCACAATTTTATGTGTTTCGAAATATGTAAATGACATATTCTATTATTGTGCTCTTGTAGAATTTAGTTTAACGGACATTACAAATAATGTTCGGCGGTGGGACGACAACTTTTGGCCAGGCTACTGCCTTTGGTGTTGGAGTTGGTGTTGCTGGAACGCCTACAACGTCTACAGCGTTTGGAATGACACCAACCGCGGCTCCTGCAGGACAGAGGGATTTCGAAGTCCTTAGTCCTCCTGATGATTCCATCTCTTGTCTCAGTTTTAGTCCTGCAACAGTTCCATCAATTTTTCTTATTGCGGGATCCTGGGATAATAACGTGGGTTTGGGTCATATATCTCTATAATTTGTTGGGTCAAATTCAGCATTGGTTTTCCACAAAATAAAAAACAAAACAAAATTAAACAAACATAATTTTTACAGGTTCGATGCTGGGAAGTTGACAGAGGGACAGCGAAGACAGCTCCAAAGTCTATGCAGTCTATGTCTGGGCCGATATTGGATGTTTGTTGGAGTGATGTAAGATTATTATTTAAACCTTATAATTCCACTGGCACCTAATTGGAGTAATAAGAATGAAGAATGTTGAATGTGGCTGATTTACTTATTGCATTATTGCAGGATGGAACAAAAGTGTTCATGGCTTCATGTGACAAGACGGTGAAATGTTGGGACCTGGCGACAAATCAGGCAGTGCAAGTTGCCCAACACGATGGTCCAGTTAAAACTTGTCATTGGATTAAAGCCCCTAATTATCAAGCATTAATGACTAGTTCTTGGGATAAAACTTTGAAGGTACTAAATGAACAATTTATAACTAACTATACGTAAATGTGTATAGTCAGTTTTACCCATCACTGTGCTGTTTTAAAATTACATTATTTGTTGTTATTTGCAGTTTTGGGACATGCGATCTCCTAATCCTATTTTAGCTCTTAACTTGCCTGAGAGAAGTTACTGTGTTGATGTTGTAAGTTTCAGTTTTATTAGTAAGATGTAAGATTTGTGAGATTTATTTATGTATTAAAGTATTTTTAACACCTGACTGTTTTAGGAATACCCAATGGCCGTTGTTGGCACTGCTGGTCGTCACATTCTAATTTATAAGCTAGAAAATACTCCAGCTGAATTTAAACGCATTGAATCCCCGTTAAAGTACCAGCATCGGTGTGTGGCGATATTCAAAGATAAACAAAACCAGCCTACTGGTAGGTACAGTTTTATGCCTGTTGGTTTTAGTTTGCTGTTTCTAGGGTGTGACAAATGTCACACCAGTTAGTCTAGTTTTGTTTTTTAACATGTCTAAAGTTTTTTTTATATATGTATGTATTTTACAGGATTTGCTTTAGGCAGCGTAGAAGGTCGTGTTGCTATTCAGTATGTCAATCCTGTTAACCCAAAAGATAACTTTACATTTAAGTGCCACAGATCAAATGGTACAAATCAAGGATTTCAAGACATCTTTGCTGTAAGCATTTATTTTGTTAATGTAATTATGACTTCTGCAGTAGTCTGTTAATCACACGAATTATCGTTAATAATAATTTAGAAATATCATTGTATTTACTGTGCATATGTTAATTTGTCTTTGAAGGATTTTTCAGTTTTGCATAGTACCGTTACTGTCAATTCCGTTTGTCTCTTCTTTGTTTCAAAATAGGGTCACGAGTATTTCCAACCGCAGAAAAAGAATCAGCTATTTTTACATCCTTGCTTTGAAGACTTGAAGCCAAGAAACAAAAACTGAATGTAGACATGACTTTAGAATTAAGTTAACAATAATTAAATAACGTGTTTATCTTTCTTAGAACACCTTACTGATTTATAAAGCTGTGTAAAATGAAATATGAATTTTTGAATAAATGCCTTTCAATGTCGAATACTCATATTAAAGAAATGTTGTTCATGAACTCGTGAAGTTTTATTGTTCCCAGGTCGTGAAAACATTGCCATTCGAAATAGTTTTTCCATCGTATATATGTGACAGTTGTCTCGAATCTCGATGCATATGCAGGCAATTCAAACTAATTCACAAGTCACAAGTTTGAGATATTTTAAATGATTATGCATGCCGTAAAATAAATGATTGATGCACTCGAGAGAGAAATCCATGCAATGAAGTTAAATGTGATGCTTTTACAAAGAAAAAAAACTCAAGTAAATCTCAATATGTGATATAATATCTAGCGGTATTTTAATTTTTAGCGATATTTGAAGATTACAAAGTCATTCCTTATATAATATTTCTTTCATAATTCTATAAGTAAACTATGCATACGAAAAATCCGAAAAATCGATTACGTAAAAAAACCCTCGTCGTGTCTATCACAAATAAGTTTTTTTAAATTTGACAAAAATTTACAAAGCACTGCCTGGCTGTTAAAACTGAATTTTAAAAAATGGTAAGGAACGAACGTATATTTTTCATTTTTTGGCAACACCTTTTCACTTTTTAATTCAATGTATCAATGCTAAGAAATCATGTCTTCATCTACATATTCGAAAAAGGGTTAAGAAAAAGTATCGAACGTACAAGAAATAAAATAAGAAATGCGAATTTAGTAGATCGTTATCTATTAGCATAAAATTACGAGTAAATGACTATACTGTTTTGGAAAATAAAAATCATGTCCCTCTTTAGATAAAAAAAAGCTTTATGATCATGTATTATATTATATGCGGAATGATATTTACAGTCCACCGTGTTTGCTATCTTGCTGTTGTTTCTGTTTAGCTTTCTGCAAATCTTCGTCCTTAACGGTATACTGGGTATCTTTTCCGTTGAAATGGGTCTCCACCTTGGCTTGGTGATCGGCAGCGGCACCCCCAGTAGGTTGGTTGACCTGATCTTCAGAGATAGTTTCTTGTTTAGTGATACGGAAGCCCTTTTGGTCTGCCACGTAGCTAACCTTCATCCACTTGCCGTCCCTGAAATAGCAACATAACGGATTTCATTACTTAATATTTTTTGCCAGAAAAAAAAGCAAACTTGTGAAACACAAGTTTCTTGAGTCGGTACATTGCAAACTAGAAAAATTATTCATGTGATTACCTTGTTGGAGTAGCATACTCGCCCTCGATGGTACCACCTGGCTTCCAGGTCTCATGACGGAACTGGTTAGCCTTGTTGATGTTGTCATCTACCATAACCGAAAACGACTGTGGTTCACTCACGGGCTTCCATGCTGGTTCTTTTTTCGGATCCGTTTTATCATCTTGTTCCGAAGGTTGTGGCACAGGTGAGCGCTTGGCTTTAAACGCGGCTTCGCATACTCCAACCAAGAGGATGGCCAAGAAGATGTACTGAAAACAAATAAAAATAATAAAAATTGCACAATTAGTTTTAGTAAAGTAGAATGTCAAAGTCCGGGGCGAAGTAATAAACAGGTATATATTTGTATCGTGAAACTCACCTTGTAAGACTCCATTTCTTCAAGAGCGTTCCTTCTGGAAATAGACTACTGTCGACTTCAAAACAGAAAGAGTTTCTTGAAAACGGAAAGATTTCCAGATACGTTAAAAAACTAACAAGACAAGGGCTGAGCTGAGCAAGATAACAGTCAGCGATGGATTGCGAATAAGCTTTGACCTTGCCTTCTCATGTCATTTATATACCTTCGGTTCATCAAAAATTCACAAGGGAAGCTTCTCTCTTACAACAGACCTTTGTCCTTGTTGAACTGTGCAATAGCAATGGAATATTTTATATGTGCGTAGAGCAGAGCTCTCTCGTCTGTGGTTGGCATGTCAAGAGCCATGACCTGAAATGTCAAATATGATAAGTAGATCGTTCCTATGAAATTTGCATGTCATTCCGTGCATAAAACAATTTTAGGTCTGCACGTCTCCACTATGGACGTTAAGGTATGAAGAGAGACATAGGGATGATAGCATTTCTCTCAAAGTACCTGTTACAAATGTGCAGATAGATGATCCACTAAAAGTGAAGGTAACGGGATGCTTGTAAAAATGTGGCTACTTGTGTTTTCGAATTGAAAGAAGGAAAATGCAGGATTTTTGGTTCCAATCCAACAATCAGCAACGTCTACCAGTTTTACGTATACTGGATTTACATAAGTACGAAACGCGTCGCTTTGCAAACTATTTTGCAAATTAGCAACTCAAACCTCTTAAAATACAGATTCTATGAATGTACTTGCTATACTTGAACTTGTTTGTTTTACCGCTCTACCCAAACAAAATTAACAATACCAACCAAAGAGCCACTCGAAGGATAATTTCTCAGTCATATTTGACAATGTGGTATGCCTTAAATTACTAACCTATCCATGCTCTAATTACTACCCGTTGAGTAAAAGGAAATTCTAGCTTAAGCTAGATAATTCCTTCCAGAGATTGTGATAGATTGCCTGGACTAGAATGTTTGTCGTAGGAAATGTTACAATGTCAAAATTAATGGAACCAAGAACAATTTATGGATAAGGGTACTTAAAAATGGAATTGTTTGAAGCTCATATACTTTTTTGGGTTATTAAATAAAACTCGACAAAGACGACAGATATGTCGTTTCGTCAAGTTCAATGCAATGCATAAGTAATACTATGTTTAACGAAGATGGAAAGTAGATAACATGCAAATGTGAAGGCTTGGCTCACTTCACTGATGAGCAGCTTAGATCAACTGTCGAACTTCTGCGTTTGCTTATTCCACTAGCGGACTAGCACCTGTTTGAAGTAAAAACTGATACCTTATCAAATTTTAACCGGTTGAATTCAACTTTAAAGTCAGTTTAAAGCAATGAAGCTACTAACAATCATTACACACATTTTTGCCTTCATTGCCCCTTCTCTTGGTAGCAATACCTCTGCAGTATTCCTCAGACATGGAACCTCCAACACGACAAAATTGCTAACCACAGCTGTTGTGAATCTTATCGGAGCAAAGCCGACAATTATCATAATGGATAACAAGAAATTGGGAAGCTTAAAAGAGTACTGGGATGACTTAAAACTATCTCACAAAATTGGCGTCTCCTTCTTCGTCTACTATCCTTTCCTCGATCACCATCCCAAGTTTAAAGTAAAACCTCTTGCAGCGCATACAAAAACTCGCACAATTTCTTACGAATGGGCTTTCGTCTGTTTTCTCGACATTATACACACCCGAGAAACGTTGGAGGATTATCTAAAGCAAGTTCTCTACATCGGTCATGGACGAACTGATGTCTTTATTTTTCTCGGCTTGAAACAACGGCTCCAACCAGTGCTAAAAAGTCCTTTAATCTACCAGTTCCGAAATGCAATAGGAATCGCACTCGAAGACTTATCAGTAAATTACAGGAAAACTTTAAGGAAAACAGGTCGCCCCCAATTCTCCGTGACCAAGGACTTATCCTCTTTAAAATGGATTGATCCCGCAGAGAACAGCCTAAATGGTCATCATTTCCGCATCTCTGGAACAGACTTTCCTCCCTATATGTACCCTACAAGACCTGAAGATAATATCAAAACTCATCAGTGGGAAATCGATGGGACAATTTGGCTAACCTTAGAATCCGCCAGAAAACGATATAACTTCACAATCCGAGTCAACCACCCAACAACTTGGCAACTGACTGGGGAACAGCAACCGGATGGAAGTTGGGATGGGGTGTTTGGAGACTTGGTATATTCCCGTGCGGAAATAGCTTCCGTGTCTAATCCCACAGTGCAGAGAAACGGGCTTGCCGATTTTATTGGACCATTCGGCAAATCCAATTTAGTATTCATGTCAGCCAACCCTATTAGTTATGCTGGTGCCGGGGAGTATGCAATTTTTCATCCTTTTAAACTTCGCATTTGGGTTATGGTCGTGACGGGCTTTTTTATTTTGTGGTTTCTCAACACACTCGCTCTCAAGATCAGATTTGATAGGGGAGACGAGCGCTACTCGGAATCTGGAAAAAAAGCATTTACAATGGTCATGGCTTTCACATTTGAGCAGGAAATTGGAAAACCAAAAGGATTCCCTTTGCGATACATGATGATGCTGTGGGTCCTTGCTATGATGATTGTTGGAACTGCTTATAAATGCAATTTAGCCGCCTTCATCCTCGCCCCGCAGCCGGACTACGTTCCAAAAACTTTTGAGGAGTTGGTTTATCTGAAAAAATATAGAATCATTTTCGATAAGGGTGGGATCTCAGGATGGAGATATTTTCGGACAAGTAATAACCAAAAAATTCAAAGCCTTCAAGGTCGCGCTGAGTCAACAGAAGATACGTCTTGGTGTACTACTAAAGCATTTATGGAAATTGAGACGGTTTGTGCGGGATGGGAATATGCATTGAATTTTGCGGCTGCGAAAAATTTAACGATTACATTAGGCCGACAAGCTTTGTACAAGTCGGAACCTTTGTTTGAAGCTTGGTTTGTTTTTGCTATCTCAAATAATTCCGTGTTTACAAAAGAATTTCAAACCATTGGCCAGGCATATTATGAAAGTGGCGTTTTGAACTTTTGGGAGAGGCGGATTTTGCAAAAGCAGAAGTACAACGGGTATCGGTGGATTTATTCCAACAAAAATCTACCGCTGTATAAGTTGTTGTACACGTTTAGACAAAATAGCAGGACGAAAACGAAGGCGTTGCAGATACGAAATGTGGAATTTATATTTTTCATGTTTTTCATCGGCATTTTTCTTGCTTGCTTCACCCTCGGTGTGGAGATTTGTCAAGCGAAAGGATTATTTAAGAAGTTGACTAAAAGGAGAATTCGCAAGATGAGCAAAATCGTGCAGAGGAAAATTAGTAAAAGTGGGATACCCTCGGGGGATGGGGAAAGGGGGAATGTTATTACAGTCACATTTTTTCCTTGATATTACATAAATAAAGAGAAAAGGAATGAGTAGCTGTTGACATTGTGTATTCGGGAGATTTGTAGTTGAAACGTAGAAAATGAAGAAGGATCATTTTAAAATATTATGTGAGGGATGACGTCATATAATAAATTAGGCATGTGTGTAATATCTCCTCTGCTTCATAGATCGCAATGAAGCATAATAAGTATATCGTAAGTAAAGAATAAAATATCACAATATGTGCATGCATAACATAATAGTTGACAGTGATGCACAATGCACATATATGTAGTATGAAATGTTCTAGTTTACTTACTTATCTTCATTATGTAGATTTTGATGATGAATAAATAATGAAACCCAGCTAATCATGGTATGCATGCATTTCCTCAAAATGGAACAAGTTACACTCTACTCAATAGCAAATAAAATTCTATTCACGATACTTGAATCTTGATAATCACTCGTAATTTATTTGTGAGTATTCCAATCATCAAGAACTCATTTCACTTTCATTAGAGTTTTATTACTTTCACTTGACTTGGTATTGGTATTCATAATGAGATTTGTGTATGCACAAGCTTCTCTTCATTTTCATTAAGGATTTCATCCCATTTTGTTTCACCAAGGTCAATACGTAGAGGAATAAAATGAGTGCACTTCAGAAATGAGAATGGGATATGCTACAATTCCGGATTTTTCCGTCCCAATTTCATTTTATTACTCACGCATTCCCATTAATGGATTCTGGAGGACAAATCACTTGAGACGTAATATTGAGAAGGGTAAATGTTTGCCTAAGAAATCCCACTCATTTCCCTAGGTAGGCATGTGATTCATTATTGAAATTTTGTCACTAGTGAAAAGTTATCTTGATCTCGACGAATGTTTGCTTTTACTTAAAATCCATAGTCAATTAGAGAAATAACACAATGTACGGTTTGAAACGGTAATAGAAGTTTTTTTAAAAAACGTTATCAAAAGAAAAAGTATACATTTATATTAGTTTATGGAATATATTCAAATTAATGCTAAATCCATTGAAAGGAACATGGAAGTAAAATGCTTTTTACCTTTTTACAAATTATAAGAGTGTCCTTTTTTATGCAAATGCTCATGGTTGCATGCTACATGACTGTTAAGAGTAGCATAATTTTCTTCTAAAAGCATTTCCAGTTTCGGCCGAACTATGACACTCTCATTTCCCTAGGTAGGCATGTGATTCATTATTGAAATTTTGTCACTAGTGAAAAGTTATCTTGATCTCGACGAATGTTTGCTTTTACTTAAAATCCATTGTCAATTAGAGAAAAAACACAATGTACGGTTTGAAATGTATAATAGAAGTTTTTTTAAAAACGTTATCAAAAGAAAAAGTATACATTTATACCAGGTTATGGAATATATTTATTCAAATTAATGCTAAATCCATTGAAAGGAACATGAAGTAAAATGCTTTTTACCTTCTTACAAATTATAAGAGTGCCCTTTTTTATGCAAATGATTATGGTTGCATGCTACATGACTGTTAAGAGTAGCATAATTTTCTTCTAAAAGCATTTCCAGTTTCGGCCGAACTATGACACTGGACAAAATCCAAAGGAAAAAAAGCTTTCAATGGATTTTCCTTATTTTTGAGTGACAAATCCAGTGGAACCTAGAAACACTTGGCGTTGTTGTATCTTTAAGATACTCCTCAATACGCCCACACGCTCGACCATAAAGTTGAAAACAGTTTTTTCTCTACAACTTCCATTAAATATGCCATTATATTAAGTTATCAAATAGGATTACTTGCTTTTCAAAGTTCAGCAAACAATGCTTCAAGCTCACTAAAGTCTGCATCGGAATGAAATCAAGTAAATTATAGACCTTTTCAAGTTTGTCTTAATTTGAGAAATAAAATACTAGCTCCCTTTCTCACTCCATCTCACTTCACAACAAATTCCTCATTCTGCTGGAACAACTTTGACCATGAAATATTTAACCTTGGTAGCATTCCTCTTCCTAATTTGCAACCTTCACTTTTTCCTAGAAATTAGAGCAGAGAAAGGGGACACTTTAGAAAATGCAAATTTCACAATAAAAAATATTTTCCGAGCTTTAGTTCGAGACAACCCTATCGTCCTCCTTCTAGATGGTGAGGATCCAAACCTAGAACATAAAGTGACTAATTCCCTTTCATCCATTGACAACGTTGGAAGCATAATTTACATTTTTAATTCCTGGTGGAAGTCAAACCCAAGACCAAATCTGAAACCGCAAGTTGGTCAATCCAAAACCACCCCTTACCGCTGGACCTTCATCTGTTTAATAGAGGAACGCCGTAGTAAGCAAAGAGCGCGTCAGTATCTAGAACAACTTTTGACAGTTGGCCATGGTCGCATGGACAGATTCATGCTTCTCGGTTCGGATCAATATCTCTCTCCCTTTTTGCAAAACCCGTTAGTCAACAAGTTTAGAAATATTATCGCCACAGCCATCGACACCAAAGTCATTTATCAACTTCAACGAGAAAACAATGACGGTGGTCGACCTACATTCATCTCTATAAACCTCCAATCCTTCAAGTGGATAACTAGACGCACACACAGCTTAAATGGACAGCATTTTCGCATCTCAGGAACAAAGTTTCCTCCCTATTTAGATTACTTTTATGACACCAATAGAGCCCTAGAGTTGAGAGGGGTTAACTTTCAAATTTTTCACAATGCAAAAATCAAATACAACTATACATACAAGTTTAACCATCCTAGCGACTGGAAGCTGACAGGACAGCTTCAACCAAATGGAACCTGGAATGGGGGTAATTGCAACAAAACATGTATTTAAAAAAAACTTTTAAATTCTCATTTTAACAAAATCGTCTCCATTTTCATCTTTAGTTTTCGGAGATCTCGTCTACGGAAAAGCAGACATAGCTTCCGTCTCGACACAAACAATTCGACGGAATGGTAACGCCGACTTTGTCGGCCCATTTGGAAGATCCAATTTGATATTCGTTTCTTCTCATCCAGAAACGCGTTTAGGGAAATATGCCATATTCCGCTCGTACACTATTGAAGTGTGGACTTATATTTTAGGTTTTTTCCTCATTTTCATCGGATTGCTCTACAACGCAGTTAAAATCTCCATATTGAGAGGAACGATAAAAGCTAATGGTCCCCCGTTATCCCAAGCTGTCTTCCTTTCGTGGTCGTTAAGCTTTGAGCAAACAGTGGAAAAACGTCCGAAAGGGATTCGCTTTCTGTTGATAATGTGGGTAACATTTATCATGATAATTGGTACCGGTTACAGGAGCAATTTAGCCGCATTCATCTCCTCCCCTTTACCTGACGCAAAGCCAAAGACATTCTCACAATTAAATCTCGCCACCAATTACCTCATCTACTTTGACATGTCTGGAATCAGTGCTTTAACGTATTTTGAAACAAGTGAAGATCCTCTCGTGAGAAGTCTCAGGAAGAGATCAAAACCTTTGGAAAATACTTCCCTTTGCGTTCTCCGCGCTTTCCTAGATCCTAATACGGTTTGCATTGGATGGGATTTCACTTTGAAAATGGCAGCAGCTCGAAACATGACAATCCCTCAAGTGACATCGCCTCTCCATGAGATCAAAGATCATGTCTGGCATGCTTGGTTTTCTTTTGCTTTAGTGAAAAATTCAATATTTACAGATGCATTTCAACACATTGGACAATCCTATTTTGAAAAGGGATTACTCAACTTTTGGACAAATTCCATTATGGTCAAGTACCGCACAGAAGGGATTGATTGGGTCAGCTCGCAAAAGGGGTCAGAGCTGGAAAAGAGATTACTCAGAATAAGACGAACTAGTAAGAATGACACGAAGCCGCTTAAAGTGGAAAACTTTGAGTTTATCTTTGTGATTCTGGCTGGAGGGATTTTTATCAGTTTTTTGAGATTTTGCTACGAGATTTTTAAGAAGAGGGTCGACTGTAAGAGGGAAACTTATGAGCCAAGGCGGATTCATGTTATCACTGCGAAATTTATTCCTTGAGCTTTTTCTTTTAATGGATGATTTGTACACTGTGTGGCAACCAGCACAATCTCACCTTTACCACCTACCACAAAGCCTAAGTATTACCTAGGCTCTACACCATTCATGCTATCTTATGTATGTTAACACCTCATCCTGAGGCAGTATCATAC
>JAHZNA010000598.1:0-37431 GCA_027743935.1 Sinodicranocentrus sp. ZH6 | reverse complement strand
TGAGCGGGTTTGTTAGCTTGCGAGCAACAACTCTGAATGCAACCCAAATACAAATTGTAACAATAACTGATATTATCGAACGTCAAATTAGAATCAATAACCTCAATGACCATTTTCTATAGTACATTTTATAATTATGTGTTTCCTTTGAACTCTGCAGAATCAGCACTACTGCGCACGCACATCTAGCCTCCTGGAGAACCATTTGGTTTCAACATATCTATCGAATTGTACCAGGTTTATTGTGTTCAATTCAACATGGATAATTTCGAAAGTAATGTGACTTTTGTTTTAATTTTTGAAGACTTCACTGCGGTAAGCTGAAAATAATGCGCACGTTTTAATTCCTACATAGTTGTCGAGAAACAAGTTTTGTTATTTATGAATATAACGTAACCGTTCGTTCGTACAATAGCCAAGAGTTTTTCTCCTCTAAAAGACAACAAAAGTGTAAGGAATTTATACAAAGGCGCATGATATTTCCCTGGTCGCAGTGAGGTCAAAATCAAATCGAAAATATCCACTTCTCTAAAAATCCCATCTCCTCTAAAAGTCAACAAAAGTGTAAGGAATTTATACAAAGGCGCATGATATTTCCCTGGTCGCAGTGAGGTCAAAATCAAATCGAAAATATCCACTTCTCTAAAAATCCCAATCATTTTCTAGAAATGCGTGAAAACTCTCCTGAAGATCCAAGAAGTCATGGGACTTTCGATCAAAAAGACAAAGATCCTATAATGCTGCAACTTATTCCAGAGGTAGAGGTTTCCTAATTTCATTTGCGCATTATAGTTGTATCTAAATTAACTCATTTTTATAAATTATAGCTGAGGGCAGAAATAATCAAGCGACTAGACAAAGCTTCCGTTCTTCAACTGCGGCTGACCTGTAAAACTTTGAAGTCCGATGTTAACGCAGTTTACAACAATTTCCGCATGGAAATTTTAGGAGATACTCTGACTTCCCATCAAATGCGCTTTATAAACCAAATTAATCTGAGAAGTATCACTTTCAAGCGAGTCGCCAAGCCCCTTTACAGCTTAGACACAGACGATGACGACAGTTTATGGAATGGTATTGACAATTATAAAAAAGCAAGGACAAAAATTCCCTACCCAGGATCGTCACAATATTTCCAAGTTGGAGGGATTCAAGTTAGACGTCTTTCAGCACCTTGTGTGCAAGTCAGTCGACAATCTCGCAATAACTCTCAAAGAACTGTCTTCGATTTTTCAGAATTGCGAGACTATCTCTCTGCCATCGGAAAGAATGACGTTTTTCAACACATTTAAATTTTACTCTCGCTTTTAAAATAGTGTGTTACGTTAAAACCATAGGAGAAAATATAATCGTGTTCGTTATACAAATCCAAATTACACTCCCCATGCATGTTCAACTTATTTCCCCCCAAAGCAATAATTTTGCTCTGTAAGCCATTATTCGTGAAGTGAATCTCATAGAATAGGAATTTCCAGCAATTTATAAGAGCACGGAAAATGTTCCCAAAATCTCAACAAAAGATTTCTATCCCATGATGAAATTAGAGGATCATCGGGATTAGGCAGTAAAGATTATATGCGTTTAGTACAAATCCATGTAATACATAATGAAGCCGTTGTTTGGTCTCCGCTACCAGCTAGACAGCCATAAGTTCTTATTGAGGCTGCCAAATTATTCCCTCTGGTTTGTAATCCAGCTCATGCACAATTTTCATCATCATCATGAGGAGAAAGGAGCTAAGGGAAACGTATTTTCAGAAAATTTACCAAGTACTTCACGGCTGGATGCATTTTCTCTTTGTAAAGAGTGCATGAGCTTCCAGTTCCAAGGTTTAAACGAGCAAAAATCCCACAAGATTTAAGTTGTAGATAAAATGACCATTTGACAAATTTTTGGCTGATAGACCAACCCTTGCAGCACAAGTTTACCACAGAAACTGGCACAGCTTCTACTTCACCAATGTATTTGTGAATAATACTCGAAGAAATGGTTGGGATTGGATCATGGTCCTTAACAAGCCCTAGTCCTTCTTCTAGCGTGGTGGTTACCACGTTTTTTGGT
Organism: Sinodicranocentrus sp. ZH6; assembly: GCA_027743935.1. Lineage (NCBI taxonomy): Eukaryota > Metazoa > Arthropoda > Collembola > Entomobryomorpha > Entomobryidae > Sinodicranocentrus > Sinodicranocentrus sp. ZH6. The sequence continues at coordinate 35,370 of JAHZNA010000598.1, read as the reverse complement.
AATACGTCCCCCGAGATCTTCATCTCGGTGACAAGTATGCTTCCGAAGCTCTACCCTCTTTTCATGTTTCTTCTTTGTTCCCCTCTACTGACCGTGGAGGTGAATTCCATGCACAACTCAAACCTGCTCACCAATAACTTCTGCACTTTGAGTTTCTTGCATTGTTCCGCTTTCCAAATTTCAGCATTATTGTAGGGATGCTTTCTACTACACGGGATTCTTTTGTAAAATACTGACTTGGATTTTACATCGTGACTTGTATTTTATATTCCACCTTTCCCATTATCATCTTCCTTCCCACACTTCTCTTCATTAACTGCGACTTAACAGAGACAAGGAGATTTGAAAGAATTCTTCCTTTTCTTTAATGCGTCATTGCTTGAATACCGAATGCTTTTCATGTAAGCTTCCCCTTTTACTTAAATCTTCCACGTTTGTAAATTTGGAGCAACCACTGAGAGGAGAACTATCGTAAAATTATGTATACTGTTATGCATGACGTGTCATTTACGAGGGATTACGAAAAAGTATCTGGTAACGAGGGAAAGTGAGAGCATTACAAGGGAATGACGTGAAATTATCCTTGAAGTGTAATATACGAGCCTTTCCGACATTAACTGGAATCAATTCGCGCACACCAATAATCCAGAACAAAACTGCTTCCCTAAAAAGGGCAAAACTGAAAAAGATTGTATTCCATAGAACCTATATAAGTTGGCTTATATGCATTTAAAGATATTGCAAAACTTTACAAAGTGGCAATGTAAACTTTTCCTAGAACAGCATATGGAACTTGTACAATCGGATATTGTCAGTAACAGCAAAGGATCCACGAATAGCTTCTCCACTTCAAAGATATACGTACATTTTTTTGTTGGTCACTCTTTGTGAATGATGTGATGAAGTCATTTCGAGGACAAAATGTATTCCCTACGTTTATTACGATTGCAGCAGTACATTACATTAGAGAGAAGTACATTGATATCCCAGGGTTTATTGGAATTCCCTGCGGCTTTATTTCTTTTCACTCGCTACGATCTGAAATGATTCTGAAGCTTTGATCAACATTTTACTACACTTGCAGAAAATCTCTGTGAGTGGATGGAGGTATGTAACAACGGCTGGATCCCTAATGCTCCATCCTTTACGTGGGAGGTGACACTTAAAAGTATCCATTCTGCATTAAACCCCATGTCCTGGTGTAATTGAATGTGCTTCTGTTACAGATATGCTTTTTGCTTGTGTCCTCCCTCCTCCTTTCTCCAGTGCTTCCTTTGACAATAACGCTTCGTGACATAGGAGTCACCAGCGTGTCATAATTTATGATTACCTGGCACCAACTCAGTACAATTTAATCCTGTAGCAATCCCGAAATCCCAACGGCTTGACAATACTTTCCTTTTAAGCTGTAATGAAAATCTCGCGTACATCGATATGCAAGGAAGTACACAGCACAGATATTTCCAACCATTAAAGTTGCTTATTCTAGTTGACTTTCACTTCATTGGTCGATGCTCGCTGAAGCCAAAAGAATTATTAGATTCTTCCCCTGAACAAAAAAATCAAGCCATTTATTGAGCCTCCTCTGGAAGCAATTTTTTACCCTGGGTTTTGCAAAAAGTCATTGGCAAGCTTTACACACGTCGAGTGAAAGTGAGAAAAAAATATACACCGTTAGAGAAAAACTACGTTCAACCCTTTCTTTTTCTCAATTTACGTAGTATTCCACACAGCTTGTCATATACGAACCCCTTGCGGATTACAACATTGCCTAGAAAAGAATGAATTTTCTTCGTCTTCCCGAGCAAACTGTTGTAAAAAGAAGTGCAAAAGAACATTATCAGGGACTATGTCGATATCTATGAAAATAGTAGTAGGAGACATTAAAATGACCATTTTCCTGAAATAAGGAAGCGCGTGAGTATATGAGCAGATGGGATCCTGTACTCGATTGGTGGAAAGGAGATTGTAAATGTTAAATATAAAAACGTAAAACGATGCCCCTGATGTATACAATATATTCCTCTCTGAAAGACGTATGGCTTGTAAGCATGATAAAAAAATTGCTACATACTACACTACAACTCACGTTCCCCTGATACATGTGTTCGTTTACTAGCAATGTTTTAGGGAACTTTCCACGTTTCACCCAATAATATCTGGGAAATAAAAGGTCAGCACAATTTGCTGCAGTTTTTTACCGTACAGACGAGTTATATTGGCATATCTAAAAAAAGTTACTACAACTTGTATAAAGCTGAAGGGGGAGTACATTGCTCTTTTCCCTGGATGTCTATAAAGTTTCTACTAAAACTTTTCGCTTGTGGCTTTCTTCGTCAAAAATGATGTGGTGGTATGATGATAAAGTATCTTGAACCTTGACATACATTATAGTCATTTATTGGAAACTGCTTCTTACATAAGGAGAAAAAATATTGTCGTAGTTTTTTTCCTCATTTTGTGTTATCGCATTGTCCACCAGTTTTTTTGGCAGTGGGAATAAGCGCCTGGTATTTTGATAATAAAACGTCAATGATGAAAGCCTTAAATGTATAAATATATACATACATATCTTGTATTTATGTTCAATAAATATTCGATCCTCATTTACAGAATATTAGAGATGAGTCTTTAACACTTGGTGGAATGGCGTGCAATGACTTGGCAAAAGTAGCCTTTCATCATTTTCCCTTCCTTGTGGCACTCCCCCTTTAATTTTCAACGGTGCTTCCTGCACATCTCATTCTAAGCTTTTTACTGTCCACGGACGAAAATTGTAAAACGGGTTATAACAGATGGTGAAGTGGAACACAAGACGTTTTATAACGAACATGTAGTATGAATTATGAATTACCCAAGGGCATTTCCAGAAAATTGCGTTTATCCCCATACCTGTGTATATTGCACTAAGAATAAGTTTTTTTATATACGGATATACTCTCAGGAACCTGTTTAAGGATACCTATTCACAGGATCCTACACACCTCGCCTCTACTTGGAAACGTACATTAGTTATCTGACTGATGATATTAGACCATATTAAGGTAGCGTAAGTAGCTGTACGTGTACATATATCGGATAAGCTTTTGTAGCAAGCTTCATGAATTTTTAAAGTTTGTTGAAGTAATTTCCAATTAGATTGTTCCATTCCAAAAAGAGTCAATTTCAGAATTTCTTTCCTCCTGTACATATCAAGCACTTTGTTGGAAGGAACTTGAGAACATACTTTTTGCGACAAAAGGAGAACCAACTTTTCCTTTTGTGTGGTGAGTGCATTGTTGGCGGTTTCAAAGCTGGAGGGAAACTTTTTTCCACTACAACTTTTCCATAGGTAACTCCACCGGCACGACGACCTGAACACACAGGTGAAGTTCACTGGAAACCGAGGCTGAAACTATGTCATTATGATGTCAGCATGAAATCCCAAACTGGATAATTATGGTTCTACAGTGACGTATAAAATATATTTTTCCTTGGAAAATTAGCTCTTTCTTCGTATAGCGCAGTGGTATGCGGAAAACATTCTTTGAGTATTGTATGAGGAAGTAAATGAGAAAATATCAATGGTAGAGAAATGAGATAAAGAATGGATCCATATCTTTCACCTCAAGTTAATAAAAGTGGCAAGAGAAAATGAGATTGAGAAAACGTGTGTTGTTTGGAAGGATGCGTGCCTGGCGATCATGATAGATTGATTTTACATAACATAAACTATTCCCTTTGACATACAACTCTCCACTTTGTAAGTAGAGGGTCTATGTCAACTATGCTTTCTCTTTTACTTTGTCAGTCACTCTTAAAAGGTTCTAGCGAAATGCATTCATGTGCGACAAAGGTAGGGACATGATGTAAACTAGTTCAATATTAGTTTCCCGTCACTCCTCAATTCAATCACACATCGTAGGCGGATTTCTCGTAAAATCTATTTATATCAGTTGTACAATTGCAAATCCAAATTCGAAAAGATTTACCTACTACATATCTAACAAAAAAAATCATGCCTACATTATTCAAGCTTGAAATTGGCTATCAGCAATTGACGAATCTACTGAGACAAGAATAAGTCGTAACATATACTCCGATTGAATTCATTCTAGTGCAGTCCTTATGCTGTGGATTGAATACCCATGCGACGTCAAGACTCTCCAGTTGAACATAACTAAAAAAATCGAAGCAAAAGTTTCAACTTTGTGTTTTTCCTTTCCCCTCTTGATTCATAAAACGAAACTAGTTTGGCGAAGCTGCCTCCACGAACCGTATTATCCACGTGCATTTTCCACTTTCAAATAGAACATCCAGCTATGGTATATCCCTACCTCTGTGAGGCTCCAATACCCCTCACTACAAAGCATGTTGTCTTTTCCTCGTTGCTAGTGGCAGTGGTGGTGGTGCTGCTGTTTTCCCGATTTTTCGGAGGAGTCTCCCACCACTGCAGTGGAAAGTATCACTATCAACTCCACGGTAGCAAGAACCGTTTAAGAATGAATGGTAAAAAATAGTCCCAGTCCAAACTCACTCTGCTTCTCGGGTGGTGATACACCACTCTGCTACATTTGATGCTATGCTGCTGTTTGTTCTCTTCCATGGAGTAGAACTGAAACCGAACGCGGAATAAAACCCCTCTGTTTTCTCTTCTTATCCTGCTATCCCATTCTATTTTCTAAGTTGGGTAATGGTCTCGCTGGTGTACTTATAAGCAGGTGGAACACTGCTCTGTTCCTAGCAGAACGGTTCTTGATAGCTACATGGAAGCGTTGTCTTGATCGTCCTGGTGTGGTGTGGTGTTGGCCAACTGAGAAATAACCAAATTACTTGGTGCAGCGTGCAGCACACCAGACTCATGAAAATTTAGTCCACTTTTCCTATTACTTCTCTTCCCTACTCCGCTTTGAATACACATTTGTGACCATTGTGCTACGTGAGTCAGATAAGCCTTTGTTTGTTGTGCACTTACGATTTCTATTAAAATATCTTGCTACATGGTAGGAATGTGGACATAAAACAACTGGAGGAGGGAGGACTGCTCGAGTAAATAACAGCATATTTTTTTTGCAATAACATACAACAAACGATGATAGAAACTAAGACGTTATTAACTCTTTTCAGTCAGTCACTTGAAGTGCGTCATCATACATGTATCCGTATCCATCATCATTTAAAATAATAGATGCCAGTGTCAGTTTAACAAACTTACTATATATTTCAAAGGGAAAGATTATCATTTTCCAACAAAATTCATTTTTCTAGAAGCTTGCTGCCACTGACGGCAATCTTCATTCATCAGTTCTGTTCTTTCGGCCTTTTATCGCATACGTATTTTTACAATAGTCAACTTGTTAAGTGTAATTTATCGTCAAAGTTTTTACAGAACAGGATGAAATAAACGAAAACGACATTAACCGCTTGTCGGTCGATGGAAACCGAAACAATTTTCAAGTAAAACTCGTTCCTCGTTCTAAATTTACTGTCAGTCGAATTACAGCACCAGTGGTAGTAAAACGGTCTACTTCTATTCGTCCAATTTTACAAGTTGAAGTGGAGCAATGTCGTTGGAGAAAATATGCACGTCTTTTCTGTAAGTATCTATTAAAACTGACTTTATTCAAGTTTGTCCTAGAAAAGGGGAAAAATTAAAATTGTGAAAATCCTGCACACAAGTCCACCCTATATAGTGAATATCGTTTAAATAAGTCTTTGCCAGCTTTGTCCTCCGGCATTAAAACTGAAAAGAACCCCAAAACCGACGAAAAGTGGGAGTGCATGTAAAATTCAGACTTATTTTTTCTGTGGAGAATAATGATATTCGCATGGGGTAGCATCCCACCACAAAAGTCATCACCCGTCACGTCACCGTAAAAAGTGTAAAAAAGGGAAGAAGCGGATGCTACATATTTCCAGTGTTATCTAATAATCGCATCGTGGTGCCTGAGGAGGAAGTGAAAATATCTCCTCTTTGGTTTTCCCTAACATCTGGTGTCACTCACAACTTACTTCCCTCCACACTCTCCTCGTACTAGGCTTAGCCAAGAAAAGAAGGAAAAAAAGAGATGTGGTTGTGCCAACGTCGAGGACTAGAGAACTTTAATCCAAGTCCATAAGTTGACTTCGGCATTTCCGTTTGCTCAAGGGTATTCAAAATATTTCTCTTGCTTTGCCTAAAAAATCATTTCTAGGCTAAAAAGTCAGCAGGAAGAAAAAAAGTTTTGCGTTTTCTCCCCTTCTTTTTCCTCCATCGCGTTTAGTATTACAACTAATGCTCGTTTTCATCCTCGTTCATAACTTTCTCTCGGAATGGCAAGCTCTTGGGGTTACGAGAATCTATCGAAGTGAATGGGAGGAGATCAATTTTCTTTCTTTCTAATTCTGTGGAAATCAATTGCTTAGAAAAATACTCCGGTTATGACGTGTTATTCTAAGGAAGGATTAGTTGTTTTCTGATTTTCTGGGAAATACTTTATTTGTACTCTTGGAAAATAGGAAATTGAAATCTGGTTTAAAAAATACAGCGAACTCCAATGCATTGGAATGCCTTATAAATGAAACGACTTTGAATGAAAAAGTTTAACAAAAAAGTAAAAGCTTGCCAAGTTAGATATAGGTAAACATAGTAAAAAAACAGTCGATAAAGCCATAATCATTTATTGCCCTACATAGTTTTCCCTCTTTTACATAAATCCCCTTGAGGAAATAATTTTGAGAATGAGTATTTCGGCTTTTGGCAAAGGAATTTACTCATTACTCACAAATCGCACTTTCTTACAGGAAAATGTCAGTTAAATGTAAATCGAGCGGACGTCAGCTTTGTTTATTTCCTCTAGTACATCTTCCTGGAAATGAGTTGGACCAGCTGCAGAAGCAGAGATGAGTTCGGGTAACTCAAGTGGATCAGCCAGCTTCTTCAAGGTACGAAAACTAATTATTACTGAGCATCTAGACTTTACGGTCATTTTTATACTCACATATTTATAAGCTTACTTACAATGTTCCTCCACCACCTATTGTTCTCCTTTACCCCGTGAACTTTTACATATTCGTAAAGTTTCTATTGAATTTTCATATCCGCATATCTCCCTTGTCCGCCCTCGATGAGCTTGATGACCCAGAAAAAGCAGAAAAGGAAGTTGTTTAAAAACCCATTTCCATGCAAGACCCACATTTCTTCATCGTCTTCTCCCCACACACAAGAAAAACGTAATGTAACGTGTAACCTGTGTGTGTTTTGTGTGCACCGTTTCCAAACCACAAAGCTATTGCAAGGAGCAGTAAAAAAGTGTATTTTTAGGCCTTTCATACACCTCTCCCCTGTTATTATTTCCATTCGCCTTGAATAAAATTACTTTCGATGAGCAAAGGTAAATATACGGGATTGAGATTACAACCAAACCCTAAAATATAAGCGTATCGGCATATCAAGCTCTATTAGAAAAGAGAGAAAAAATCTAAAATTGTAACTGACATTATGACGGTTAAACACACCACAAGGATATCTAATGCACTGCAAATGCAGCAGGAAAGTGCGAGAGCACCACCCACAATATATTACATCATTGAATAAGTCAATCGTCATCATAATCATCAGACCTTTCCTTTTTCTAGTTATATACGACTTCATGGAGCGAGTTGATCATATAACGTGAGCTACATCACTCCTAACTGCTAAAGTTGTGTGTGCCTGGATAAAAGCCGGTCAATTGGGGAAATTCTTTTTTTTTGTGTTCGAATTAACCCGTCATACTAGCTGCAGTATATTTTCCCTCTTAGTTTTTTTCTTCATAGAGTAACATTGTCATATCAAACGAGAGTAAAACCACATACCAGCCCGTCACTGTCGATTAAGGGTTTTTATAATGAATGCAGCCATGCATATGATGAATATCTTATTAAATTTGACATGTGGGAACGAGGGATTTACTTTTCCAACTTTTTTCTCGTTTCTCCCCAAATAGTTTATTTCCTTAGCGCAAACCATTTATTTCCACCACTTTTGCCCGCAAAATGTCTGCCACTTTTCTCTGTATTGTGTTTGCCTCTTGTAAAGGATATTATTGTACTCGTTGAATGCACCCATTCACCACTCACTCTTTTTCTCTCCGTTTTTTATGTCGATGCCATTTGTATTTGCTACTTTCCCGTTGTTTCATCCACTTTTTATCTGGTTTTCTCTGAAACAAATGAAGTATAGTGATAGCAGCAAGTGTAAAAGCACTTTTCTTCTTTAAGCCCATTCGTCCGTTTTCATTAATGCATAGAGACATACATGCATATGCCCATCTCACGTATTATATACCCCGTTTGGTTCACTTAGGTACGTGCTTATTATTCCACTGCAGCCAAAACCCAAGGCAAGGTCTCCCTTGAGAAGTCGCTCAATCTGGGAAAAGCATAAGAATTTTTTTCTTCCTTTCTCTGGTATAATTTCTAAAAGTTGGGGAAAACCGTTTTCCTCTGTATGCGTATTATGCATGTATTTGAACGTGCCTACTGGCATGTATGTTTTATCACCACACTGTTATTATTCCGGTTGATACCACTGGGTGTGCTACTGATATCACCATTACTACCCTCACACATGCACGCTTTCCTTTAACTCTCGCCTGTCTACTTTCTCCAATGTCGTGTGTTTGTGCGGCACACGACCATGTCGCAGTTTCCTCATTTGCCATATGCTTTTTTTACTATCCATCTACTCCTCTCGCTCTTCGTTTGCAAAACTCATTTGCAAGAAATTTCGATTTTTCCTTTTAACCGACACATACATGTATTAGAGGAGTTTGAAGAACGGGAGGAAAGAAAAAAGGGAATGAACTATAAGTCGTAGGCAGGAAGGGAGCTCCATGTGCCAAATGTGTTATTGTGATTCTTTCCTGGTGCTAAGTAAAGTTTCACAATGTTACTATGTGTGTGTGTGCTCTTATTTTCCGAGGATTCCAGAGAGTACACAACCACTGAGAATATCTAATGTACGAGTTGCAAAATCTTACATATATATATATATAGGTAGCTTCCTTGAATCGGTCTTTGATTACTTTGCAAGCAAGCGTTGTCGTCTATACTGTAATTTACTTATACTTAACCTACTCCTGAAACTCCAGCCGGACCGCTTCCACTAATCCTTATTTATTCACACACACAAAAGTTGGAAAGGAAGACTTAACAAGTCACATTGTTTACTTGCTACTATACGGGCAAACATGGGAGAACATTCCACTCTCTAAATTACTAACTATCTTGTCTTTTACATTGCTCCACATTTACTTCACTCATTATGAGAATGTATGTGTCAGGTTTTAATTCAGATGAGCCCATGCTGAAGATTTTAACAGCCCGTATTTCATTCCCTTTTATGTATGGTCGGTAATATAGTGGAATTTCCCAGCAACTAATAATCCCACGTGAAGGAAAGAAGTAAACTGTATAATTTGATGATAGAACCTTAGAGCTCTGAAAACAACTTCGTAGAAAAACGTATCAACATGGCAGAGTTTTAAAATGCAGCTGTGTTCCTTGTATAATTTACTGTCAATCCACTTTCCACTTCGATTCGGAGAAGGAACGAGGCGTAAGACAGGCGTTGAGTGAATTATTTCGGGGGAATTTACCGTTTGGAAAATAAAACCTTGACTGCGTTGGAGAGGTGTTTAGTTTCCTGGAATATGGTTGGGAGAACTTGTCAAAATTATATTTACGAGATCATGACTTGTTAGCGGAATTAGTTTCGAAATGTAGTGTACTTATTTATCGTCATCATTCTCCTTTTCTACAAACGCATTCGAACTCTAGAATTTTTTGGATGCTAAGATGCTAACGGTTCGAGTCAGACGAAATTGGTCAATTGGCCGTGAGATTTTTGGTAATCGGGAGGCGTACGATTTGATCTAGTAGAATGGTTTAGAAGGTCTGAGAAAAAATCGTTTTTTCTGAGGATTCTGTTTTCTTGGGATGCTTGCTGGAGAAACTACGCAATATATCCTCCTTTTTGAGGATCATTAGGAACATGTTCACTTTAATTGGCTACTATCAGCTGATAAGTTATGATGTTTTTCATATTAACCGTTATACTTCTGGTTTATTTTTATGGTTATGCTATTCATATATAGTATTAATGGACTTCAAGGATTTTTATATAAAAACTGAAGACGGGGTTGTTGCAGTTTTTAAAGAAAAGTTTTGGAATTGGGAAACTATTGAGCTGAATGTAGTTAGTAAATAAATTCTCGAATTACTAGAACTAGAAATAAATTTTTTTGGAGGGAATTTCGTTTGTGACCATGCTAAGAATTACATTAACGTATAAATTTAATGATATTAAAAATTACATTAACGTATAAATTTAATGATATTAAAAATTACATTAACGTATAAATTTAATGATATTAAAAATTACATTGATGTATAGTACTTATATCATCTCACATTAGTGAAAGATACTGGGAACGGAACATCTAATATGTTGTGTGTACAATGACTTGCATTTTTTGCGTCGGCACCGTAGTAGTTTTCATATAAACGAAGTTTTCCAAATATTTTACGCATATAATAACAACAGCAGAAAATAAAAAGGTGCAAATTCCTAACTCTTCCCGAGTTTTAAATTTCATTTCTCGTAGAGTGCTATACATTTAAATTGTGTAATTTTCATAAATTGTCTTGAATGAGATAGAATCCTTCGGGTTTTGAATTTTTGAAGAACTAACCTTCCTCGATTGCATTCATTTCACAGTAGTACTAACTGCTTACTTTCATAAGAAAAAAAATCCTTTTAAAATATGCACATAGATAATGAGATGAATCGCGAAAAATCCGATTTGCATGCATCATAAATGCATATCGCAGTTGTCTTCCTACTTTTTCCTTCACTCCTGAGATTGAGCAACGTCAGTGTCGGAGATTTCTCCCATTTAGATTACATTTTATGCCTTTGCCCTCGAACTCATCCTTTCTTGCGTATTCATTCTGAAATGTAAGTACTTCATTCATTCTATTCATCTCGTAGAATTTTCATGAAGATATCATGGTAATGATTATGAAGCTGTTGTTGTGTGTATTATTTTTTTGCACCCACTTCAAAACATTTTGAATACATGAGTGCGCACACACAAGATGAAGAAGCGAGTCTAACTATAAGTACCCCATTCACAGCTCCACCTCCGCTCTTTGGCTTTAACATTTTCTCTCTCTGCGTCATCAAGCCACTGACACTGAAGAAGTGTGATGTTATTATTTCTGTATCAAATCTCACAAAACCTCTTCTCTCCCGACAACACAGCGAATAATTTAAGCGTTGTGTATCTACAAGCGAATATTCGGATTTGAGCTCATCATTCAGAAAATCCACACAGCGCATTTTCTCCAGAGAAGTGAACATTTTTTCCTTAAGAACAATGAGATTCCAGGGTTTTGATGACGCTCGAAATCCATGCTTATTTGGGAGTCGCTTTACGTAATGAAATCTACAGAATCTGTCTTGATGATAAACTCGCACCCAGAGAAGATCAACTTTTTCGTAGTTTTAAATTTACAAAAAAAGATCATGAACAGAGATGCCATTACAAGGGAGTAGTGAAGTGTGTTTCATTTATTATTCCCCAGCAATATTGCACCATGTTCCTAAGCCTGTGGAAAATAAGGTCTGTCTTCGTTTCGCTTTTCTGCTTTATCTACAAAGGGAATTGTACTATTACGCTTAAAATGAGCATCACACGATACAAATCTCGAGAATGGAATCAAAAGGGATTTACAAGGGGACATGCAATATCGTCAGCAATGTGTGTTATATACTTGGGGGATTTTAACAGGATTTTTTTTCCTCTCCCAAAATAATACTAAGGTACAGTCCTGCCCTGCATGTAAACCAGTTGGGAAAATGACACACAACTTGAGTATAATACAATGTGAGCGAGGTCATTGTTGGTGGTTTAAAGGGAACAGGAGACTACAAACTTTAAAGTATTTTTCCTTTGGAAAATTGCTATTCTTCCTGGACATTCTTGAATGACTCTGACTACCCATCTTTCTATCATACACAAATGCGAAGTTATGTATTTGAATTACAATATTTAATGTAGACCAAGCTTCCTTCTAGAGTTATAATTCTCCCTTCCCTACAGAGTCCCATGAGAAGGGAGCATTTCTAGGTGTGTGCAATGTACTCAAATAAAAATTTACTATAATAAAACGAGCAAGAGGACCCTAAAATATTCAGTTTTTTTTACTGGGAGGGAAAAAATGTCAGAAAATACTGCTGTTTCTTCAGGATGGAGACAGCTATTATGGACATGTCATAAATCATTCCTTTCTTATTATACACTATCCACTATCATAACACTCCTCTACACTGGTGAGAGGTGAAAGGTGTGGCAGTACAGGTTTCTGCAACAATTCCAACAAAGATTTTTTCCCACTGTATCAACGTAATGGGGAAGAGAGGAGAGTCGTTTTGAAACAGAAAAAGTGGCTCTTTCAACAAAAGCTATTTTATTTTTTCATTCTTCAACGCTACATTCATTTTTTATCTATTTCTGTCACAGGTAAACGCCAAAATGTGCGTCAAAACTTATACATAAAAGTATTTCAACATATAAATGTTTTTGTTTCTTCATACACAAGTCGTAACGGTGAATATGAAAGTCATCTGCTTAAAAGCCATATACTAAATGTAGTCCCATCTTAAATTATATTACTGCAGCAAAAATATGGTACAAAGCAATACACTTCTTTTCTGCTACAACAAACTTTCCCCATATCCTACTTATCCCATCTCAGCAGCTCACTTTGATATGCTAAATGGGCTCTCCAATCTCCTTACTTGTTCGCTTTGCTTTGTTATACATGTCAAACAAGGCAAGCGCTAGGGATCTGTTTGGCATTGGGTGACAAATGTGTTTTTGATTTCTCATGGCTCGTTTCTCGTATTTCCTCTGTGTCTAGGTGACCCTGTCCATCAGGAAGGATGGTGAATCTATACCAGCCTACATGAAGCAGGATGGCCAACGCTTTAAATTACCTAGGACGCTCAAACTTGCTGTTGATACAACATATAGAGTGGATCTTTCCTTTAAGCCACCACAAATACTAGAGTAAGTAGAGCTTTTTTCTCTCTTTTCTTACATCCAACATCTTCATAACCATATCCTCATCCTTATGCTTTCCCAAGCATCATCAAACCCTCCTCTTGTCAATTCCTTTGGAAATCGTCAAGAGAGCAATAAAATGATTGATGACAACACATACTCCTCAAGGAAGTCAGAGTGTCAGTCATTATTAGGCTTGTTACACATGACGACTCTTGAAATAAGTATAACGCACTCTCAAGAATGAATAAAAAATATACCTTGATTGTTTACCCACACACTCTACCTACGTTCCTTTTATTCCTCAGGAAAAAAATGAGAAAAAGAGAGCATTTACTAGTGTAAGCATTATTTTCCCACTAAAAGTCTTCCTCGCTGTGCTTGCGGGCGGAGGGACAGCGAAAAAGCTATTGTGAAGGAGTGGCACAACACCATGTAATCCAAAGTCACACAACACATCATTCAAAAAGACTAATATTTTTCCAACTTGCACTCTCCAGAGTCACACATACCACACGACAAGCTTGTTTTCTTTCATTTCCTCTGTCATAAAGAAGTGTTTTGTAGAGAAACACGTGCGAGCAAAAGCTACACGTTTAATTCGTCTAGGCAGAGATGGAAGGGGTCGTTATGCAACTGCTTGCATTTGCTGAGAAGCACATAGATCCTCATATAGCTTCTTCAGATGTAGACCAAGACGTGTGGGAAACCTCCACAAGAAGAAAAAAGGTAAAGGGCAAGTGACTGAGGTGATTAATGTGATTTAGGCATTTTCCCAGCGTAAGAAGAAAAAAAACTTTTTTATGTATCTCTCCCCTTTCGCGCTCTAGTCTTAACACTTAGATTTTATATCGTAGATCATTATAACGCTTTTTTTACTCCCTGTGCAGGAATATATTTGGACAGAGTTAAGAGAAAAATGGATGATTATGGCTCGGGGTTAAATGATCCTGTCTGTAGTGTGTATATCCACCTACTTATATGAGCTTGTAAAGAACTTTGCGTTTTTCCTTTTCTTTCTCTCTAGTATACTCATACATTTTCAGGCTTTACTTTCACTAGGATGTAAAAAAATGAATGAGCGAAGTGAATGTTATGTTATACAAGGGAGAAAGCATACATGACGTGAATGGATCATCCATCCATGTAACTCCTCAAGGAGTTAGGGCTGATTTCCTCTCTGTTAGAGCTGAGCTATCAGTTCTACCGACTTCCTTTTTGTATGCTTTAAGGTTCTCTCTTTCTCTCTCCATAGCTCTTTGGAGCTTTCACTTTTTCCGCTCATTCGCCTCTGTCGTTTGTGTATGCTAAAATAAATCTAATGGGAGAGGAGAAAGGAATACCAAAGGGAAAAAGCTACTTTTTCTATAAAAAATAACCTTAGCTTGGCTTGTGAGTGACTAAACACGAGTACTTTTTAACCTTCCTCTATTTGTATCCCAGCATTCAATGACTCATTCTAGCGTTTGCTAGTCTCTCTATCTGTATATTTTTTGTGACATTGGACAGCCAAAAAAATAAAAAGTTTATCCTGGAGAAGTACACAGCATGGCAATGATGGTGTGTAGATGTTATTTTTCGTCTGAAAGAAAACAAGACAACAAAAAACATACAAGTGGATACTTGCTTTTTGTAGAGAACACCGACCGATTACATTCTGAAGGGGGGAACTGGGAAAAAATTGTTGTAGTAAACGACGGGCATCTTAAGAGTCAAGAACATATATTTCGTCTTCCCTGTCACCAAGAGATCGTTGAGAGGTCCCTTCATGAGACACGGCACGAAAGAACATTTTTTCTCTAGGTTATTTTTTAGCTCAACTTTTTTTTGCAGTCGGCTATTTCTGTTTTCTAGTGTTTATTTGTAGAACAAAGAGAGAGAAGTGTATAAGCCTCGAGATATATTAAGCATTGTGCATGCATCGTTTTCCCTGTATTTTATCATTCGCTAGTTGAACGTTGCTGACGCAATGCCGTAAACAATCCATGACCTGGTTGGTACCTACAGGAATGAAGCTTGGGAGAATGGCTGTAATCAATGACAACAATGTCGGCTAATACTAGAAAAAGGAAAAGGTGGAAATATAGTTTTCTCTCTGTACATATGTGCGAGTGGGTTTGTACGTATCTCCATAGTTGTGGAATGTCCATGTGAGAAATTGGTTTTGGCTATTGTCGTTGCAACTTTCTCTTCTGAATCATTCGTATTCCTGTGTCCCTCTGACATTTGTTCACTTATTTGAGGGAATAGGCAAAAAAGGAAAAAAAAACATTCCATGAAGAGCGCCACACTGACCCAACAGATTCGAGTTTGCTTTTTATCGGCTATACAGCAAAATCTTACATACATTTATTAGCTGCTGTAGTTCTATTATGAAAACATTATGAATATATATTTTTAAAAAAAACCCTACTGCGTAAATCATACCCTTTATTGGGAGCCTAGTGTGGTTTGGGTTTTCACGCAACACACATTTTACACGTTGGTAATAATCAGTAAAGTAAGAGAGAAACAGAAAGGAAGGAAGTTGCTAGTCGTATTTTATATGCAGAGCAGGAATTGAGCAGAGAAAGCGAAAGTAGAAGAAATGAATTGTGTTGTTGTTCGAGTCTCAAACCTGTATTATCCCAACCGGGAAAATGATGTCATCAACATTGGATCATTTACCTAAACCTTTATGATTCCTCCTTGGACTTATTTCGTCTCATAACCTTAATGTACTAAATCACAAAGAAGAAATCGGAATGGTGTGGTTGGATATAGATGAATTCCTCTTATATAAGGCACACTGAATCCATCTTGTGTGAGCCCCATTCGTCCTCATTTGTTCCTGAACATGTTTGTGGAATCAAAGCAATGCTGTAAAAAAACTCTCATGTGTCCCCAAAAAAATTGCGTGGGTTTATTACAAATCTCCAATAGCGGATTGTATGTAATAAAAGCCGGGGAGCGGAAATGGAGAAAGGAGAAAACACTACTTCCACTTGACACAGAAGAGGAGGAAAAGCGAAATGATCTTCCTCATGGTGTCTCTGTATCTTATAGATTTTCTCTGCTACAATATTTTTCACATGTTCCTCTCCATCCTTACTGTATGGTCTTCAGGGGATGCCAAGAGTGCTTTCATGTAATTTTTTATATATATGTATACCTTGCCAAAGCCTTCATTTTCCAAGAAAGTATATGCAAGAACAGGATATGCTAAAAATATATTTCCCCCGTCTCATATATCCACGTTCACCTTTAGTCTCTTTGTTAGACAAAGTCTACCTGCGTGTGTGAATTTTTGTTTGTGTGCTTGAAACCAAAAGATATACGTTTTTCAGCCAGGATTCACATAAAAACCAGTGGGAATATAAAGTATGGGGAATACGGAGTTTTGGCAAAATGCTCGGGGATGGGATGAATAAAGGTGTGTATATAAAATAATACCAGTCTCCCTGACTTTGGCAGCCGGAATTAAGTCAAATACACGAAATGTGGGAAGGGTCCGTGGAAAACGTACGTTTCAGTAAACCAAAGGAAACAACGCCTCGGTCAATAATGCCATTTTGAGCTCAATCTTTTTTACATCACGAACAGTTGTAAAGTTGTAGCCGGGCTAGGATACGAGGCGAATGAGTGCATACATAGATATAGGTTTTAGGCACTTTTATGCATATGCATGTGCAGAAATATGCTAAGAACTCGGGATAGGATGGGAATCCACTATAATGCAATAATATATCCATAGTGTAGTTCACTGCTTTCAAGAAAACCTTCTTTCACCACGGGAATGTACACTACTGCCACCAACAAGCATGGCTTGATTTTTTACTTCATTTTACTTCTTCTAACCTACCAGCAGTCTAGTCAGCAACAGCATCATTAGCCCAAGCTTAAAAGTCATGTTTGGAGGCGGCTAAAAAACAAGAAGCAAAGATTCCAAACACCTCCCGCATCATCTCAAATGCCAAAGAATATTTCCATTCTAGAGAATGTAATACTTTTCGCATTTGTAACTTTTGAAATTTTCCTCATGTAATATTTCCTTGTTTCACGATTTTAAGAATCAACTTGACATTTTTCTCTTAACCCTTTGTTTCATAAAGCTGAGTGAAGGAGATCTCAACTTCAGCAAAGAGAGCAAAGTTTTCAGCTACGGTTTTACAATTTTTTTCTTCTCCAAACTTGCTCTCATTCTCCATACCGTGTCCTCATAAACACAAGCTTCATCCCTTTCTCCACATTACGGAATATTTAATGCTTCGCCTGGTCTCCTCTTCCCCCTCCGTGATCATTATGTATGTATTATAGAAAATCCGTGGAAAGCCCACTTACCACCACAACCACTACGAGTGAAACCAACAAGAGAGAAAAAGATAAGAAAACGGGAAGATTTTTTTGCTATCTCCTCAAACCAACGGATGTAACCGCGCACTGTATATTAGTCCTCGTAGAGAGTACATATCGCAGGGTAGTAATCACACTAGGAGAAAGGTTTCTTTACATGTATTTCGCTCCGTGCAAACATCAACATCCCTTCTAAGTTAGCGTTTGTATGTACAACTGTGAGTTGGAGATATTAAGGAAATAAGAAAAAAGTACATGAGAAAGGTTTATTGTCTTTCATGTGCTGGCTAGCGGTAGCACCATCATCATTTGATGCATCCGGCTTAGATGGATCCTGTGATGTGGAGTATTTTTTGCTCCTTTGTTTTCCCTTTTATTGTTTCTCGCCAAAAATTTTGGCTTCTAGAGCAAGCAAATCTTTTTCCTTTTTCTCAGCAATTTTATAAGGAAGATGTGGCTATCCCAATTGATGTACTTGCTAGAAACAAGAAAGAAACGTGTATTAGCTACTACATATGTTACTCCCACACACGTGCATATTGTCCACATTATGGTTTCATGTGGAAGGGTCTCTCTTTTCCTCCTCGCGCTCCTTTTTATTTGCTTATCTTAATCTATCGATGGAAGGAATGCGAGTAGGATGAGGAAACAAGAGAGCAGACCGTTACCGCATGTGAGGCAATCCTGATTTTTCAAAGTGCATATATCCATGCACTTTCCTTGAGTCCTTTTCTCTCTCCTCCATTCACTTCCAGATTTCTATCTTGCGAAGCAAAAAACGTTTTCCCTTGTTGTGTACGTAAGAACGTGAGGATGTACGTAGTTAACAACGTAGATCTGTAAAATTACACTCATGATCTTACACTTTAACTATTCATAGAGCATAGACTCTAGTCAGCCTCAGTCTCTCTTACAAAAACGGTGGTAGACAAAGGGAAAACATTTTCTACCAAAATCTTTTCTCCAGTAGAGGCAATCCTGGAAACAGTTTTTTCCTCTGTTGTGGGGTAATAATATTGCTTAGCTTTCAGATCACTCGTCTCTCGAAGGAAAAGTCATGAATTTTTAAAAATTTCTCCCTCCATCCTAACCTTCTTTGAATACAAGGGATTCGATTGAAACGAGAATTTTCCGTGGAGAAAAACTGAGATAAAGTTTTTTTCCTTCCCACACACGCTACGATATTACACTGGTGGGGGTACACTCTTGTTGTGTTACATGTTAAGAGGGAAGGATCGACTCAGGCAATTCTCCAATATAAAATTCTAAAAGAGCTGCAATTACTTGTACAGAGGAAAACTGGAGAAAAAATGGGATTGTGATTCTGATTGCAATCGACCTTTCGTAAATTACCATTACACGCTACTTGCTCCTTTTTCGGAGCTTTTCTCTCGTCTATCCTGCCCAGTTTTTAAGAAAAAGGGAAGAAAAACAAGGTTTTGTATTTTATATAGGAAATGAATGTGGGAAAAAGTTGGGACGGGTATCTGCCTACCTTCTATTTATGCGTTTATTATACTTTACATCCCCACAATTACAATCACAACATGGCATGACCAAGTACACAAAAGGGGTAAAAGGGACTGCATGCGAAATCTCAACTGGTCATAATACAAAATGGGGTTATATACCCTTCCATTATAAATATTTTTTTTAAAAAAAAAGTTTACATGCATTTTGCGTACTTTAAGAATCCCATATAATTCTTGTACTGGAAGGGTTTGATGGTATGATGTTGTACGATAATATGCCTCACAGTCAGATTTAATGTGTGAATAAAAGTTGGCAGAACGAGGAGCAAACAACAAACGAGTGAGGCATTCAAAGCCGTAAAAGCTAGCTGTTATATTTATATGAAAACATGTAGACAAAAAGATATTATTTTTGTATACAAGGAAGGAGGTTTTGTAAGAAGGAAAATGAAGAAAAGTTTTTTTTTCGTGACACTATACTACACAAAACACAAGTACCGTCACATGGCTAGGCATAACATAAAACAGGTATATCTCGTGGCATGACGAGTGAGCTTATTATTGTTATGTTGTTATTATTATATTGTGGCTTTTCTTTTTACTCTATGCATTATTTTCTATCCTGCTTCCCCTTTCCCGTCCCCTTTTCTCTCTCTCTCTCTGCTTTGATGGCTCTTTTGAAGTTTGGACTTGTTCGGTTGACGTGGTTAGTTACACATGACACGTATTTATGAAGGCTCCTTGTGTACTTCTTCTGTTTGACTTTGCTTGTTTTTGGTTGTGTAAACTCATGCTCTAACTTTGCATATATATTCGAGGATGCGGAGTAAACAGGACTTAATTCCCGTCTTCCATGAATCGAGTTCAGGTTGAGATGGAATTATGAAGGAAGAGTAGAAACGGGAAACAGAGAAAAGTTGTAGTTTCCGGCTTACTGCTGTTTCAAGTCTGATTTAATTCATGATCGTCTCCATCTCTGCTTTTGCATATGGCGTTGTCGGTTGTCTTCTTCAGAGGAAAAAGGTTATCTCACAAAAACACATGGTAAAGCTTTGCGTGCGTATGTTTTTACGTGAAAATTTGGAATACTTATATGTAATATGTAGGATATATAAATCCTAACAAAATTTAACATATTGCAGTAATTCTTATTTCGTAGAGGGTCATTTTAGTAGTGGGAGCACCAAAGCACCTGATTTTTTCTCTCTTGTGACTGTGATATATTGCGTTAGAATTTTATATACTCTTCACATGAATCATTCCACTCTGAAAATTTCACTCTGCTCTGGGTTTTTGGAAGTCATATGATATTGTAAAGCAGACGTTTACATTTCTTCAAATCGAGCAATGCACTTACCTCGAAGTTTTAGCTTTGAAAAAAAACAAGTTACGAAAGTAGCTGGATGGTAGGATTTACTGAAGTAAATAAACACGGATATTTTATATAGATTCATTTTGGCATGCTTGGTTTCTCCCCTGCTGTGCACTTTTGCAGTGTCTGTTTTTATTGCGTATTGGTGTCTGCGTTTAAACCGTATTCTGCATAACGTGAATATTCAGTTCAGATTTGAGATGATTGCTGAATGCATATAATGCAGACTAAACATACGCAGAGGTAGTCAGTATATTATACTGGATACCGATTTATGTACCTATTATCCTAAGTGTTTTCTCTTGTTCAATTACCTCCTATACTGGCATCATATATGAATGAAATCATTATTCCTAAACAATTGAGTGGAAAGCTTAACACGACAGGGTAGTCAATAATACATTGGCCTTTTCTTAAATTCACTACTCCCAACTTTCTCATTTCACATACTTTCTTATTGCAAGTATCTAGTGCGTATTTCTCCATATTAATACAGTTGACAAAAGATATGCTAATGAACCTTTTTTGTTTTTAATACGTATGGTGCGTATGGTTCAATGCCTTTCTCAAATATGTACAACTTAAAATATTCAAGAAACTGTAGTGCCTATTTCATTAGTATATGTTATTTGTATATGCACAGGCTGACTCATTGTGATGGACATCATGCTTCTTATTTTCATATTCTAGCCATGGATGCGATCTTGACTTAAGGTTGTAAAACAAAAACAAAGAAAAAAGGCAGCCTAAATTCTCTTTAGCTTTTTCCTTCTCGGAATTAGTCACGATAATTTTTTCCACGGAGTCGCTCTCTAAAAACAATTTCATTTCTCAACAAAGCCGACGAGAGAAACGATGTAGAGGAAGGCGATATTCCTAAATACTCACATAGCTTGCATGATATGTACAAAAAAGTAGACTGCTTGCTGAGATACAATCTGAAGTTTATTCATCGAACGTTTTTATAACAGTTGGGTTATTTTCCAGCTGTCATCTAGGAGCTGAAAATGATATGCATAATATGAGGATTTATTGTGCTCTCTTGTGCAACCCAACTTGACTCTTTTTTCCCTTTCCATATGAGTGCCTTTGCATTTCTCAGTGAAAATTTCTCAGAGGAAAAATAACTCGCATGACAGCCTGTTGTCATATTACTGTGTCGGTTGTTCCACTGTTTATAGAGTATTGTTGTTTCTCCTAATAGCAAGTTACTCACTTATTCCGCTGCAGTTATGGAATCCTCATTCATACAATATGACTCCATGTGTGCTATCTTGTAGAGACAGTCTTTTCAGCAGAAGAAACAGCACGAGAGCGCTTTCCCAACCTTGTCAAAATACCACGAAGAGAATGAAAAAAATGTGGTGAGCGCAAGATACCCAATTTCCGCATTGCTAACTTATTTTTCTCTTTTTTATCAAATTATCTGACAGAGACAGTTGGTAAACGCGTCTGTCATTTTTATTATGGGTTCACCTTGTGCCAATGCAAACTTCTGGATAATTTTCCACAAACTCTCTATTTTATAATTCATGATGGAATAAGAAAAGAGGGAGAAAAAAATGGTAGTTTGATGGCGACAATAACTATAAGGATTTTGCCATAAACCTTGTATATTCCATTATGCATTGAATTATAGTCACCTCGAGCGTGATTGTATTACCGAATCGTGATTCATATTTAATGACTAACTGAAACACGAAAAATACTACCGTGTGGTCATGATGATTCATGGCCAAATTTTCACATGTTCAATCATTTCAACCACAACTACTCATAGAATTTTTGGAAGAAAAGAGTCTCCAAAAAGGCCACAGGTTTTGATACATTGATAACAATGCGGAAGTTACATTTTCTGAATGGAAAAGAAAGAAAGAAATGCTTCATTTCTCATTTTCTTTTTTTTGCACAAAAATAAGCGAACAAATACCAGAATGTTTTGATTACAGACTGCCACAATCAATGTCATACTTCATTAGCGAAACATCACGATTTTGTTTCTTTTGTAACTGAGAGAACTTTGGGAAATTTCATAACAAAAATAAATATGAACGAGAATGAGAAAGCCATCATACTATGCTTATTTTACCTCATTTATCTACATTTGTGTACGTGTCGAAGGCTTCCTGTGTTTCAGAATAGCTATCCATTTCCTCCCAACCACACACGGCTGACACGGCACACCAGTCCCATCATCGCAGACGCTTTTTCATTCTCATTTTTTGTTTATTACAGCAGAAAAATGAATGCTGAACGGAGTACATTATTTTACTTACACTTATATTTTTTGTCAGTGACTTTTCCACTCTTTTTTGGTGATGCTGACAATCAGCCAGGGAAAAAAGAGGACGGGTGAAAAGAGATATGAGGGGAAAAAATACGAGAATACAAGCTTGTCCGAGCTATTTTTAACAAGTCATGTGTATGACTTTATTTTAGTTTGAAAAAATGCCGTCAAAACGAAAAAAGAAACTAAAAAATGATGATTACATGAGAAGTTCCTTTCACTTCTCTTCTGAAGTCTGACACGAGGAGCTCAACTACGTCTTTTGAAATCAAAACATACCGGGTTTCGCTCACACAAGAGTGCACGTCAAGTGCGATAGAAGAATGCTAAAATAGCTTTAAAAATGTAGACTACTCTTCTCATGTCTTGTTTTTGACTCTGATGTTAACTTATTTCGGGTGTGAATTTGCATAGTGCTTGCGAAGCATGTCAGCTGCAGAATATTTTAACTTCAGTCTCTATTTCGGCCTTACTGCGATCTGATGAATTGTAAGTCTATTGTTCATTTTTCACTATAGAATGTCATGACCTGGGCGTGCGCAGCTTTCCATAAATAAATATTTTGACTGAAACAACTCGCAAATTTACAAAGTTTTTAGCTCCCGTGGTTTAACTTTCTACAATTTGATGCATCGTTAGCGAATATGTGAAACATAATGAATTTAATCATAAATCTTCACAACTTGTACGATGCATTGTATCATTGTATCTGTAACTCTGCCGTGAGCAAAGCAAAAATATTAGCTGCCGACGTCAATGCCGTAGAAAATAATAGTGCTGATGGGAATCGGGCTAAGTGATGATGGAGACACACAGACTAAAATGAATGTTTCCAATCTGGCGACAAAATGTTCTTTATAATTTTTAATGTATCGATATATTAGCTGCGTCCCTCTTCTAATGTCACTTTCCTTCTTGAATTTGACAAAAGGAAATGCAACTAACTGTTGGCTTCTTTCCACTCTGCCAAAGTTGATGAAGAGTTTCATTAATATTTCACTGTCATTTTTCACACATTTTGACAGGCGTATTTCAAGTATAAAAGCTTTAGGCATACGAGGACAGGGAGGTCAAATCAAAAAATGACTCTAATGGTGTTTCTCCTTGTGCGTAAATTGTCACAACAAGGCATGTAGAGGCTGAAGCTGTTTTCTGCAATTTTTTATGAGCTAATGAAGAAGGTCACTAGAGAATGGTTTGTTCCCAGAAGATTTACACGTTTTGCGTAGTCCAGCTAGTGAATGAAAGTTGCCACATGGAGTGCCACAAATAACATTCATGACACCTAATGACGTTTGTCATTGTCCGCCCCGTATGGTTGAAGATAGAAAATAACAGCAACAATGAACTTTCTCCACAGTCTGTAGTTGATGGGATACAATAGAATATCCAACGTGTTCATACTTTCTATACATTAAGGTTTTACGTACTTAATACATTAGCACTCAAAACATACATTCAACGTGTGCTTTATATGTTTGCAATTCATTCTTTATAACATCGTCTAACTACTCAACGAGGCGACTTAACTGGTGATAATACATGAAATGTAGGTGGGAAACATTCATTCTTCTTTGTCTGCTAGAAAAACAACAACAAATGAGCCCCTCCACAAGTTCGCGACATGTTCGTTCTCGCTACAGGGCTTTCTCTGTCTCGTTCAAAGTCTGTAAAGCGATTTTATCTAGTAAAAGGTATAAAACAACAAAAACTAATTAAGATCCATGACTCATATCTAAGGAAAAAGCGATGATATTAATCACCCTTTACTTTATACTACAAGCTAAGCTGCTTATCCAATTTATAGACCACAATCTTTTATTTACTTAGTCACCGCGTTAAGGAATGACTAGTGATATCATCACATGCATGTGATGACAGTTCATAACGAACATGTAATCAAGAGAAGTCAAAACATGAGATAATTTCCAGGAAAGATAATGCAAACTCACCAACAACAACATATTATGCACTATGACGTTTGTTTGTGCTGATGAGAACTCAATATTTTATTGTTCTTTCTTTCCCATGAAATGTTTTTCCCGAACGGGGACAAAGACAAAAGGAACCATTTTTCCGCATTAGTACTGCATAATATTTAGAGAAAGACAAAAAATTGAGGGTTTTTCAGAAAAACACTACACCATGTACTCATATATATGCAATTGTATTATTATTGACAATACAAATCATACCTGTTTCCTTTCCCGTCCTTTTTGTCAGTCATGTGGAGAGGAAAGAGAAAAAAATGAAAGTCCTAATTTTCTTTCTGTTGGATTTTTTTACAGAAATTTGCAGGTGCAGAACCACGACGTGCCATGCCAAGAGAAGGCACGGGACAGTACAGCGTCAGCCTATTCAGGCATGTATCTCACACACGATATTCCCGTTTCGAAAAACGGCGTGAGACACGACATTCCCATTGCCATGCAAGTAAGTGCTCAAAAGTGAAACTATAAACTATAAATATACATAGGAAAAAGGAGAGAGGTAAAAGGAAAAACATTCCATAATATGCATGTTGATATATTTGAAACGAGTTTGTAATGCACGAACCATGCGAAATGAAAATGGAATTTCATAGTTGTTTCAATTTTTTCTCCATTTAATATCCATACATACATTCCATCATCTACTCATAACACAGCACACACCTCCACCTCAGTCCCACTCGTCAGTAAATAAATACAACTTTCTCCCGTTTACATTACCCCTCTACGATTTCTTTATTGCTGCTGTTACACCACTTCATATGCATATAAACGAGTTGTGTTGTGCTTCACCGACAGAAAGAATATATAATGAACAGACGATATATCCCACTTTCCGCATGATTCTACTTCTAATCTAACGCTTACAACTTTCACCTTTTCTCTTTGGATGAAGCTCGCTCGCTTCATTCAATCGTCTCCTTTTTTCATTTAGCAGCTCCAAAACTCAAGCCATATAAAATGCCTGTGTATACTCCACATTTTTCCAGGTTAACTCGACGCCATAATTCGAACAACACGAAGTAATTTTTCCCTGTGTACATTGAACCGTTTCATACTCTGTCGGTATTAATATTGCTGATCTTAATCATTCTTCTTGCTCCAGCTAATAAAGGCCTTTCCCCTCTAAATCATTTTATAACATGACGAAAGAACCTTTTAGGTATTTGATGTTGCTGTGGGTGTTGATGCTGGCAAGGGGAGTTTAGTTTGCGTTGTGAATTGCTTTATGCATAATACAGTTTCCTTTTTTGAAGACAAAAGGATTGAATTTGCACCCTGAAATTTACCTCTTGTAAAAGAAAATCGTAGGAGACGAAGAAAGAAAAGTTTAATATTGGTCAAATCACTATTTGATAAACTTTACGAGCTTCATGTCTTATATGAGCTTAGGGTTGCGAGTTTTGCGAGTTTTGCTGCTGATACTGCAGTCAATTCTCATGGCATGTTATATCGAAAAAGTCTGCTATGCACCAAACGTAACACACCTACAATCATATTATTACAACTACAATCCTACCCCTCCATCAAAAGCTTGTTCACTGACCATGCAATCCTATACTTTTGCATGTGAGCAGGTTTTTGCAACAGTAAATATTAACTAAAGAAGAAAAAAATTACTGACCAGGGAGACGAACGAAGCATTCATTATGGAGAATGCTGAGAAATCAGAGATGGTGTATGATTTCACTTACAAACTGGAGAGTCATAATAATGATGATGAAGCTTTATCGCAGTCTCTGTTGCATGGTTTCGAAAACTAGGCGCCGTAAAGTGTTGACGGTGACCAATCAAAACGGATTTTTTTTTATTGCTGATTTCTTTCTTTACATGCATCGTTTTGTGCTACATTGCCTAGTAATTATGTCAGCTAGGATAATGTCGTGCAAAAGTTTTGCGCATAGTTTTAGGTATGAATCATACAAATTTTTCTGGTAGTTATATGATTACTGATGAGGTCATAATGTTTCTTTAGGTCAGCTGAAGTGATAACGCAGGTGTAGATTTTTTTGTCATTCATTTCTATACGCATTATGTGATTAAAATGTCAGTAATGGCTAGTTAAATCGTAAAATAATCACATATTTTCATGCTCTGTTGAAATGTAGACATTTAAAGCACGCAATCAAGTGTTATTTAAGTTGGAAATTCTCCAGGTGACCTTAATTATATTTTCTGTAGTAGGTCTAGCCTTGTATTTAGGCGTGAAATGTAAGACATTTAGGAATGAAAATAGGATGTTTTTCTCAAAACTGTGTATTTTGTTGTTTTGTTCATTATATGCTTGGGATTATGGAGTATCTGTCATTTTTTTGCATTCCCACTGACAGAATATTTTTTGGACTATGTTGAGTTGACTTTGGAAACTAGAGGTTGATAAAGCATACGCAACGCTAGGATAATGGATAGTGCTCTTGTATTTCACATTGTACTGCCGTACTCAGTTCCTTATCGATCATAAAGGATTTGAAAAGTTTGAATATTCTTATCTAAAGCTTGGATGAATATTAAATGTTGGGAAAAGCCTTTTCTCTTTCAATGTTCAACTACATAGCTTTAGTCTGACGCAGATAGAGAGTTGAGGGTTTCGGTTTAATCCATCAAATTAGGGTCTGTCATTAATTTTTCATTAATCATGGCGAAACTTGAAACAACCCTATTCCAAGTCAGACTTCCACGAATATAAATGCATCCTCCGTAATGTTGGGCTTCTGTGAAAGTGTATGTAAAAGGACGCTGTTCATTTTGCTCAGGTCGCAAATGAATTAAAAATGAAATTTATAGATTATGGCAGAAATACCAAGAGGTGAAAGATGCACCGTTTACATTTGGTACTGAGCACCATTACAATTCATTTTAGGCCATTCCAGAGATTAGCCTATTATTCTGACCGGGATTATCCGTATTACGCACGTGAAAAAAAGACTTCGTTGTGGCGTTAGATGTGAATCTTGTTCAACGGGATACCAGAAAAGCATTAGGAATTCTATCTCGCCTCCAAGTAATAATTAACTTTAATTTCTTGAAGGCGTCCCTACCGTGAATAATATGCCTCATATGGCAGATTAACTCATTTCTCTTGCAAGTCTAGTTTATTAGAGTTCTGCTTCTGCTCGCTCTCTGGTTTTCCACAAGATTCTCATAGTTTATTTGCACTTTGCCAGTTGCTATCTTCCAACTTGATATATCTAACCTACCTACCTAATGACTAAAGACCATGGAACACCATTCCACGAAAAGTTGCATTTACGATCTACCTTTGTACCTTCCTTTCCACCCTAAAAATAATCTTTCGGTGAATCGTACACACGAACTTATTGTGTGCAGCAAATTGTACCTATTGGAATATAAAGTTTATTCTTATAGGCATGTGTTGGCACATGCTCTGCTATTTATTGCTGCTCGGAGATTTTTATCGTTTTGATGAGAACGACATATACGTCGAAAGTTTCGGTCTTATCTTATGTATGATACGTCATGAGTGATGCCTTTAAGTAACTTTCGTTTTCTACAAATGCATGTCAGCCAACAAAGAAATTTGACGATGAATAATAACAAGATACAATCACCCCTCACCAACCATCACGAATTCAAGTTATCTGTGATTCAGCTGGCGACTATTTTATGTTTCAATTATAGCATAGCATCATTAATAATTATTGAAAGAGTATGAATTCAGATGAGATTACAAACGATATTTTCTAATAGCAAATTTAAATTGTGTGTGCTTGCAGATCGGCGACAAGGCAGAATTGATTGTGTCACTCCAAGTCAAGTTTTACAAGTGTCAAGATCCTCAACATTCCGAGTGGGGAAGTTCTTTGCACTGCATCGAGTACGAGTGCAGTTATGTACCGGGTGCATCCAGAGTAATTGTGACCAAAGAAACTTACAGGTTGGCCTAATCGTACGGACTATAAATTGTATTTAACAAAGATTCTTAATATTCATTTTAAGATTTCTATATGCATAGAACCCACAAAACGTATTAATCCATATTTTCTTGTTTCTTCCAGATTGACGAACAATAAACCCCGACTATGCTGAATCGACGGTAGTATACTGGTTAAATATGGTGTTACACGAAATTCTCGTAGGAAAAGGCCGCGTCAGCACTCACAGTGTAATTGGGCCTGGTGTGAAAATGATAGTCTTGGAATCTTTAACTAAATGTCCTTTCAACGAATTCCTTCAATCAGATCCCTTCTGATACCCCACTTCGTTGAGCATCTTGAATTTAAACTGTCGCAAGCATGCATTTTCCGTATACTTCAAATCGCGTTTGCACAATGAAATTTTGAGCATCCTTAAGATTTTGGACCAACCTTCATCATCAAATCATCACTAGTTCTACTTCTAAAAATAAAATTCGAGTACACATGAATATGAGTTAAATTGTTTTTATTTTCTGTTATGTTTCCCTTCAAACTCCTGAACAGTTTAAATATTTTGAGAGAATTATATCACGGGTCGGTTTCATTATTCTTGATTATTATAACGATATGTTTAATGACAGATAGATATGTTTAATGTTTGCTCCTGGTTGCGTGAATGAAAGAAGTAAAAATCAAACCTGTGGGTGTACAATTTATGTATGAAAATAAGTGAAAGCGTATTTAAACCAATATTATACCATTGCCGGGCTACCAGTTACCAAATGTTGCAATAACTCAATAAACCTTATGTACATAAAACTCTTTACAAAGTTATCACTTATCACCAATTTATACATTAGAAATTAGGTGTGTGTGTCTATAGGCAATAGAAAATCAACATTTAAAACTTCGTAAAACTACAAAAAAAAACATTTTACCATATATATTATTGTACCAACTTTATTTAAAGAGTAGTTTGATGTCTTTAAATAGCATCAGTAAAGTGACTCTATTTCTGTAAATTTAAAGCAACCACGTATATATTTTATGTATTCCGCAGGCAGGAAAAAATCTTATTGAAATTATTATAACCGCCTAGTGCTCTGACACCGAAGTAAACTACCACGCAAACCAAACAAGCCAGTTACTGAGAAGATTACTTTATTTACTGTATACATAAAACTCTAAGTTTTTAAGTCTATGTATCTCTACAATCTCAGCAAATTATATAGGGAATAGTGTGAAAACCGCATTGATATCGCCAACAGTTAGATATAAGCAACAATTGAATCAATTATAATACATCTTATTAATAAACGCGTAATACTATTCTGTGTACTTCCGTAGAATAATTAAAACTATAAAACTTAATTTCAAGATCAATGATGATAGTTTAGAAGACAATGATTAGATTAATGATGTACAGCGACACGACAGTGAATGAACGCAAACCATGTATGTTTTTATCCAAGGATTTAAAACAAAGCCTAATATGCTTGTAGCCTTATTATGACAAAATGTATATACCACAAACACTCCTTAATTATTGGCTTAAGTTTATTACATACAACAAATTAATTAATGTTAGCCTAATACCATACGTCGTCATTTAAATGAATGTCATATTTAGATTGAATCTTGTAAAATATTTAACTTTACCCAAAAATACATGCCGTGAATTTAACCTTGTACGAAAAAAATGATACTTGATATATTGCACGCTCATCTACTTCTGTTAAAATTGTCTTGAAATAAAAATCCAATTTCATTTAACCAGTTTCCGGTTCCCACAAATCCTCTTGAGAGAAATCCGTCATGATTATAGACGACTGGAATGCAGCTCGCTAACTTTTTTTCATAACGAATATCTTAACGAAGCTTTACCTTAAAGAAGCATGCACCATCATTCTAATATGACACATATAATATCCCCTTCGTCACTTTCTTTACCCTATTTATTTAGCTGATTTACGTGCAACTGAAGAACACCCAACATCCCAATTTCATACAGCATTTTTGCCCGAGCCGGATGTGCCACTAATGATTACTATAGTCACATTTAACTTCTTCATTTATCTTAATTAACGTCAACTTACCAACATCCTTGTGTAAAAAAACTGTTCATACCGGAACTAAAATTACTCATTTAGGAAAGGATAGCTTCTTTTTAAGAAAATGTTAGTGACAATCTTATGATAATTTTTTTGTTACATTTTGCTGTACCCATCCATCCTTGTCCTAGGTCCAAAATCAAATACGACTTCGTGATATCATCTGGAAGACTTTTCGTAAAAGGTAAGGTGGGTTTGAAATACACTTTAAACTTCCGAACTATAACCACATCACTGCATAATTAATTATGTGTAAAAATGTGGAATTCAATAGTAAAAAACAGCTTCAAGTTGAGCACATTTATGAGCAGTCTTTGTTGAGCGCATGCATTGCATTTGCATGAAACACATCCACCAGCCATAGAGTTGAGGTAACTCCCGGGGCTGATAGAGCTTGAGCAAAAGTGCTGAATAAGTCATATATGATAGAAGACACCTCAACACTTTTCGTTGTTGATAGCAAGTGTGAAGAAAAATGACAATATTATTGTCAGCATAATTATAATAAATACTTTGTGAAAACATTAATCGCTATCAACCATTTTTTAAGGCACAAATAGAGAAATGCCTATAATACAGAAGTTGTTACCTTAAAATTTTAAACAAGTTTCGTTAAGTGCCTTATGAAGAAATATACTTTTAAAACAGCCGGAAGTTACTCATGTCTTCAGTTTCCTCCTGTCACCTGTGTCCTGTGAAGCTTAGAAGTTGTTAGTGGTAAGGGGAAAGTGCAGTAGTTGTAGAGAAAATAAAATATTTGTTTGATGAAGAAGTAAAAGTTTATTTAGTGGTATAAAATGAAATTGAGAATGTTGAATGTTTTGTTTTATAAAAATGAAACCATGCAATGATGACAGCAA
This sequence comes from Sinodicranocentrus sp. ZH6, assembly GCA_027743935.1. Classification (NCBI taxonomy): domain Eukaryota; kingdom Metazoa; phylum Arthropoda; class Collembola; order Entomobryomorpha; family Entomobryidae; genus Sinodicranocentrus; species Sinodicranocentrus sp. ZH6. The sequence goes on along the minus strand of JAHZNA010000598.1, from coordinate 4,000 downwards.
TTTCGTGCTAAATCTCTAATCTAATGTCATTCAATCATCCATCACTTATTATCGAATGATATTAACATGATTATTCTTTACATTTTTACCAGGAAGAAAACCTTGAAGTCACCGGAGCTAGGACTTGGATGGATGCGAGGAGGAGATGATATACATGCAAACATAAATTTGCCTTACTCAAATTATTCAATTTAGCAAACTTTGCTCAAACTTACCCAAATTTGCTCAGTATTTTTATAATTAACAGCACAGTCAGTAGTTAGTAGTTGGTAGTGTTCAAGTTACAAGTAATTTTGGACTAACTGTATCTGTTGCCAGCTGAATTTCCGCCGGTGAAGAAGGTGTTTCGTTGAGCGTGAGCGTAAAGACGAAGAAAGTCAGAATTAGATTGCCTTCTGTCTATAGTGATATGTAACTGCAATAACGCATCCACTGTTAAATCGTACTAGAATTTTCTGAAATCGACTATTCTTCTTGTAAGTCATTATTTATTGTTACTAGTAATGATAATTGATGTCAGTGTTTGCTTTGCTTCCATTCGGTGTTTGTAGTATGTTTATATAGAGAAGTTTAAATATACAATGCATGAAGATAGTCTTTTTTCTTTCTTAATGTTCAATATTTGTTTTGTTTCAGTGTGGGACCAATTTCAGTTGTTCGACAGCGCAATAAAACAGTCAAGATGAGAGTCACAATTACTACTATGAACGATGCTATATTTACTTTAGATGTGAGTGAAGACTTGGAACTAGAAAACTTTAAGGCATTCTGTGAAGTGGAATCTGGAATTCCTTCTTCACAGATTGCTGTTGTTCTTGCAGGCCGTCCACTTACAGACGATAAAAAGTCACTCAAGGTAAACAATAGACCAGGCAGAAATTAATCACGAATTAGTCATGAGTGGCCCCTTCATTAGTAACTGGCACTATAGATATCTATTGCTTAATGGTTCAGGAACTTGGAATAAAAGATGGTGATGTTGTCATCATTCAACAACTTCGAGGTTCAACTCAGAGCCAAGGACCAGGGTTTGGCTTCAATGTTCCTGTTCCTCCTGCCGTCCCTAAACTTGATTTTAGTGGCATTCAAGTTCCTGGAACTTCTAGGCCAGGATCAGCAACCCAAGCACCTGCGCCGACGACTGGTGGTCTTGTTGGTGGTAATTCATCTAATTCATCCAGGCGTACTGAAGACGATCCTGCGTATATTAGAGATGTTCTTCTCAGCGACCCTCAGCAACTAGCATTAGTTAAGCAAAATAATCCGGAGCTAGCGGATGCTTTAACTAGTGGAAATTTTGGTAAGGTTTTAGTGCCTGTCTTCTGTACACTGTACACAGTGTACACACTCGTTTATACATTGTTATTTATTCATCGAAAAACTAACTGTTATTTCTCTTTGTAAATTCTATGGAATAGAAAAGTTTTCCAAGATGATAAAAGAAATGCAGAAAAGACGGGAAGAAAAAGAAAAGCTAAAGCAACGTTTATTGACGTCTTACGGCAATTACAGGTGGTACAGGAGATTGTTAAGTTTGTTGTAAAGTACAATGATCATCATTATTATTTTTAATTCTTAGGATGTCAAACTACAATCATGTCCACTGACTGTGCAGAAAGGTGCAATATTATGAGGCTCGTTGATCCTAGATTTTCTGGAATAGCCAAAGGAGTTGGAACTCAACGTATAATTGGGCGAGTTCATATGGGCCAAATTCAGATTGGTGATGTATTTTTGTCATCGTCATTTTCGATTTTGGAAGATCAAAAGACTGACATGCTTTTCGGTCTCGATATGTTACGTCGTCACCAGGTCGGCTCAGTTTCTTCCTTCAGTTTTTCAGTTAGGTCTAATCCTGATACTTTAATTGTATACATCAGTGTTTGTAATATTTCCTAGTGTGTGATCGATCTTAAGCGTAACGTTTTGGTGATTGGAACTACTGCAACCGAAACAAGATTTCTCTCTGAAGCAGAGCTTCCAGATTCTGCACGCTTAACGACAAATAACTCTGATGCTGTGAATGAACACGAAGAAGCCATATCCGCTCTCGGTGGAGAAGATGTTGGTTTAGCAAAAGCTATTGAAGAAAGTGTACGTGAGCAGAGGAAAAATAAAGGTGGGTCATCACCAACTGAATCAATCGCAAGTAAGAAGGCTAAGAAGCAGTAAGCAAGGGCTGTTGTATCATTTTCGTCGGTGGACATATTATTTATGGATCTCAAAATTAGTATCTCAAGGCACAATTAAATAGCATAATTCAACATTTTAATTTATATATTTACTATTCATCCACATTTCTAATTAAAGTGCTTTGTATTATCAACCACGTTATCTTTCTGACCAACCAAATGTATGTATTCATTTCCATCATTAATGTGCTTTCCACGCTTGATCTTGAAGAAATCACATTTTGTTTAATTTGCACGTGCATTTATTTTTTCGCCTATTTTGTAGAGCTAAATCAAGGAACTAATACCGGCAGTAGTACTAGTGTCACTGGAACATCCGCATCGCACAACTTCAGTGAAGCCACCATACAAAAAATTATAAAAATGGGGTTCACCAGAGAACAAGTATAATTTTCTCTTAATCCAATTATTTATCATGTTGTTTGTTCTAAAATTATTCTTTTCGTGTTCTTAAGGTTTTGAAGGAGCTGACGGACTGTAATGGTGATGAAACAAAATGTGTAGCTTCTTTGTTAGCGAAAGCACTGCGGTTTTGATCGTGCGTGACACCGTCTACAGTTTCCAATTTCGACCATACGAGAGTTTAATGTCGATATCATTATTAATAGAGATAACGAACACAACGAATATTTTCAGGAAGACAACGACCTATCTTTATCGTATTAGTTTTACACGACAATAGAATAAATGTAATAGATAATTCTGTTCTCAGAGGTAAATCACGTTATCTAGTTACAACTGTACTTATAGTGTTAGTGAAATTGCTCTGTGACCTTGTGAAAGGACAATGGGATTTTTAATCATGAGGTCCTAAAATAATTTTTACTTTATATCTTGGTTTCTTTGGTTTCTAAATTGTTTAATTTTAGATGCATCTGCAATGTACTCACTCACTATCGTTAGTTTACTGGTTTTATGCTTTCATGTCTTCAATCTTCAAGTCTTTATGGGATGATCTGTATTGATTTTACACATTTTAATTAAGTACTGTATATAATTTTGTGTTTAATTAACATTGCCAAAGAGCTAGAATTGCGAGCGAAAATAATGCATGTCCATGTCAAGTATTGGTTAAGAATTTCCAGACATGATTTTCCGTTTTTACACACTGTGCTAGTTTGCTTTTGTTGGAAAAAATATTATGTACTTAGTAGTACTTACGAGTTACGATGCAATCTTCCAAAAGTGTCAGTATCAGCTTGGCTCAAGCTTTAGCAAAATATCTTCTTTCTTCGGAGCACAGCGCAGCGTCTAGTATCAACAGGGTATAATATTACACGGAACGAAGGGAAAACGGTGTTGTCTCTCCTTCAGAGTTGTGAGTCGTGCACAAGTAACCGAGTGAGTAGCATCTATAATAGTACTCTGTATTTTTACAGTGTGTTGTGTTGTGACTTTCAAAACTCATGGTTCATGACTTTCACTAATAACTGTACTGAAAATACTATCTTGTGAAATAAACCAATAAATCATCATGCTGTTTGTGAGGTACAACACGTTCGTTCATTTTCAGTTGTGTCTGTGAAAATCTGGTATTTCATTTGAGTGGAGGATTTTCTGCTAATTGGTAAGCAAACTAAATGGCTAATGGTCTTCCTCTTTGAGATTGCATTTGTCAAATGGTTAGATATATGTTTGTTTTCCATAAGGTGCCAAAAAAGAATTCAGGAATTACATTATCTCGGAATTGATTTGTTATGGGTATAAGTTGTGGTATAAGCGTTGTGACGTTATGTATGGTTATAGTGTTAGGCTCGATTAGTGCTCATGATGCCCCGAATGAGTACGTACTTTAGAGTCAACAGCTA
>JAHZNA010000597.1:0-38851 GCA_027743935.1 Sinodicranocentrus sp. ZH6 | reverse complement strand
ATGAGCCTCCTCAGCAGCCCTTTTTAAAGACTAATTAGGCATCATCACGCCATTTAGCTTGGAAATAATACGGCATACATTAAACACATATTTATTTTATCGGCCATACGAGTACGGATTTTTTTGCTGGTAATTGTATTTTATGTAACTGTTGCCGGGAAAGTTGAATAGTGTCAGTCATCATCACCAGCAAAGCTTTTTATAAGACAACCTCTCACACTACAAAAATACTGACATTTTTTGATGGTATAAGTGACAGTGATAAAATGATTAAAATAGAAGCGTTAGTGATACCGGTATATTGACAATACAAGAGTACAACATGAAATAATATTTTATATACAATTGAGCTCAACCATTGTTTCCCTGTCTATCACACTCTCAGTTCCCCCTTCTCGAGTATTTTTACTTCATTCATGTCAACCACCTGAGAAATTATTGTTTTCTTTAAGATTCATATGCCCCAATGCAGTTCAACTGAATATTCTGTAAATGTATTATTGTTATGATTATATTATCAATCAGGCACTTCAAGATGAGAAATCTAGGCAAGGTATCATCAACCCGCTTTTCACATAACGTTTTTATCAACTTTTAGCTACTCGGTATGTATATGATGTTTCCGAATGTGCTGCATCATTGATCTGTGATCAATCAGAAGATTAAATTTGCAAAATTTTCATATAATAAAAGAACTTTTAATTTAACTTGTCGATATACTCCATGCATACTGCATACGAATGAAGGCAGGTTGATCTCTGTGATTTGAAAACGTTTAGATTTACATTATCCCTCTAAAACCACTTGTGACCTGTTGAGCATTATTATTTGGATTTTATTTAGGATCTGAAGATCCTTACCTCTGTCAACTGTTAGGGCTTGGCTTCCAAAGTGCCAAGTTTGGTTTTAAATGATCCACCTCAAGTGCACTTATCCCAGGCTAAACACAAAATACAATTTTGAAATGCTAAAGATAAATTCCTTTCTTGTGACTTCAACATGTGAAGCTAGGATATTAATATTGTGTGTGGTTGCATGCATAACAAAAAACGACGTTTATTAGAGGCATATACCACATTCCGAGAGATCAATAAGATACTGCAAAGCCGAAAGAGTAAATAGCGTCAAGTACTCTTGTGAAGGTATGTGTGGATGTATTTGTCGATATACTCATCATCACAGTGAAGTAATAACAATGAAGAGGTGAGCAAGCGAAGAAAGGTAAAAATTTATTTTTCATTTTGATTATTGATTTTAAAGTGTGTGGTTATAAGTGGCTGGAAAATGTCTACCTTCAATCAGCCCTTTTCTAAAAAGGAAACGTACACAAAACAGAAAAAAAACTTCAGCGTTCCTTATTCAGAAGTGATTCGTTCGTATGTACATGTCCAAGTCAGGAAATGTGCCCGAAGGTCCATGGTCCATACACACAATAAATATCAGAAATTAGTTGATTAGACTTATCCTAAATAGTTTATACATTTAAACATACTTGTATTAATACACATATAAAAGCTAAAAAGTTTACGAACGAGCACGTGCAAGGTTTTACATAATAACTTTCTTTTTGATTCGGTGCAATCGATCCTTGATCATATTCCACGCACACCCAAAGATACAATGGAACATATTACACTATTTTCACAAATCTCGCCCTACCTATGCACTTATTGTTTAATAGGAAAAATATGAGTTTTATTGAAAAACTCTCATCTCACCGTTGCATATTGCAACTATTGCGTGCTACATTTTGTAGTTTAGTTTTGTATGCATTATACTATTCATTCCCAAGAAGCTGAAAGTAATCAAAAGCACACATGAAAAGTACAAGTAAGTAAGCCTGATGAAAGCAGAACATAATGAAACACGAAAGCCGATTAGAGTTGAAGAGGGGGATTACCTTGTTCTACGGGAAAACATAATGGAATGATGAACATAAAGTCAGTTTTGCGTGATCTACTGCATTGTGTGTATAGTTCCAAGAAAACATACAAATAGGAACTTTTGGAGGATGCTTCTGAACCTTTTCCTAAAATCATGGAAAGTTTGTTGAGATGATGAAATGATAAGTTACCTACATGCGTTGGATAAAAAGTGAACTCTCTATTTCTCACAAAATGGTTTATAAAACTGTGCACATAGTAGCTTAAACTTGTCATTGGACACATGTATAATTTCCAGCATTCAAAATCATAATCCAATTCCTTTGCACTCAATCCTTCCGTCAGGCTGGAATCCAATATGAAATGCAACACTTTAATACACATTACTATTGTGAGTCACCAAAGAAAAGAAAAGAAGCTAAATGTTCAAAAAACTGCTAAACCTACATTAAATTCATGTTTACAAATACATGCATAGCATATTCCTACAGATAAATAAATCACTGACAACTGATACACCACATAGTTTAGAGCATCAAGCACGACGTTTTGTTATAAGCGTATTTCAATTGTACGTAGTGCTGAATCCTTATCCTCCATTATTCACTTCATATTACAAACTCATTTAGTTATTGCAACATGACAAAAAGTAATCATCTAATATTTCCTTTGACAAAGGATATAATCCCTTCCTGTAATCCTTTAAGCCTGCGTGAAACTGGAAAAGGACCCTCTTGTTATTGTGGTTTCGCTCGACATGGCGTACGTCCTGCTTACAAATATACATATTTATTTAACATCTCAGAGTTTATCATGTTGTGGTTTTCTATTTTGACAATTTATGAATCATTCACTGCATTGTTTAATAAAGCTCGTATGTAAATACGACATGTGTCCCTTCAACGAGGATAGCAAACAAAAATTTTGTTGAGATTCATAAAGATTGGTTTGATTTTGGAAGGCAAAGTTTGCATTTCCAGATTATCTACTTATCACAATAATTACTACAAGTGAACACACGACATGTACAAGGTCAAACAAATATACAAAATATATATAACTTTTACTGGAAAAGCTTTGAATGGGATTTTCATATTTTGACGAGAACAAAACGTGGCCAATGGCCAATATTACAAGAAATCATTCGAACCCATAAGAGAATATTTCAATAACATAAGGTGTTTCAAAAATTCACGAGTCACGCGCACGTTTCATCCCTATGTATATTGTTTTCGGCAAGTTTGTTACACACTTGTAAGTACAAGCTTAAAGCTAGTGACAGCTTCATACATTTAAGTGAATTCCGTCCATTACAATAATTTCCTCTTTATCTCTTGTCTTCATCTAAATGGAGTGATGTTTCAGAATCCATATATCCCACCCGTCATCATCATGTCTGTAGGTATATCAGTAAATTATTTACACGAAAAATTATACAAAGTGTATGACAAATATTTTTAAACCGCCGTCGGCATTACGTCGCGCCTTTCGAAAGAGATGGATTTTACAAGGCACAAAATCTAATGTTGATAATGGTAGTTGCCTTCTACGAAGATAATATTTTTCCTAGAGTTGTTTAAGGAATTCTTAAATAAAAAAACTCTTTTTTTTACAAAAGTAAGAAAATTGGCAGTCTCTTTCAATATTTCAGAGAATGACATGACGGTGGTGGTATGATGATGCAGTGGATGTCAGTCGGAGATGAAAGTTAAAAGGTAGAAGTTATAGCTTGCCGATGTGAAGTGATGAGTTTCAATGACTCAGCAGTCTTTTCCATGTTGAATATACCGTCGTATCCATTCTCTACATTAAAAAAACAAGTAATATCATTTTTTGAATTGAATGACTAACTTGGACGGAGTGAATAACACCAATTCATCCTAAGAAAACACTACAAGCTTTGCTTTTGTCTATCTGATCCCGATACAATTTTTTGTTGTGGGGAAAAACACTTTGTTAGCTGACAGGTAGGTTTACCTCAAGGAAGGATGATATCTGAGATAGGGAAAAAATCGTAATGCTTCTGAATCTCACTATAAAGATGGTCGTTACAATGGATAAAGTGATTGTATGAATTATACAACCATTACAGAGGAATGCATTTTGAACGGGAACTCATGCCGTATTTGAGATTATATGGGAAATCGGCATGTCTTGTATTTTTTGAATGAAATGTGGAAAATGTCATTTTGAAAACTTATAAACCCATATTCGGTCAGACTGGTATACCTGGATTGAGTGAAAGACGAAGGCGTGATAGACAGCTTCAAGTGGTTCACAATAATTCACATCAATATTTATCTTGCAATTGTTCAAGCCACAAGGGATGAACTGAGAGCATCTCAAGTGTTTCACATTGTTGGAAGTATTGAGAAGAGATGACGGAGAAATTCGTAATTCGTATATGGGTAAACTAATAACAAACGAATTTCAAATCTTAGGCATATATTGCAACGGCGAACAAAAAAAATATTTCTGATCTTCTGTCATCCTCTTGCGTAGGAGTTGAGTTTCCTGAGTAGGTAGATTGAATTTTGAGAAATTTTTAAACCTGTTTTCAAACAGGGTGTGTGAAAAGGGAGGAAACGTCGAGACAACAATTCTCTTCTTTCGGATTGAGCTACTTACTTGTTTTGGCAACAAGCTTTTGTGGGACAATTATTCAAATACGAAAATGGTGCTTGTTTAATAGGATAACAAAAACATGGGATGGAAAAGAAAGTAAACTAGGTGAAAAGCGATCATGTATCACGGAAGTTTCTCACGTGAAATGGGCCAGTTTCCCTTTTGTTTTGTGCAATGCTCAGCTAGTCCTTTTACGACATGGTAGGGATAAGTACACCCACTTTGTTTTCAGAAGCAAGATACAAATAAAATGAACAACAATAACATTTATATTGGATATTGAATTGCTGGGTGATTATGCGTAATTTTCTTCAAGAAATGTATTACTTGTGTGCATTAGTCATATGAGTCAATTACGAAGCACTCAACATAATCACTGCAAAGCAACTACGTGACGTTTTAAATTGTATACATGTACACATACAAGGACGCAAAAAATGGTGTCAGAAAGGGAATTTTTTGACTGAAAAAGTGAAACAAAGTAAATCTTAAACATTAATATGATTGCCTCAACACTAAAATAATCACTTGTAATATGTTGCACCAGTCAGTTTTGGTGAGATGATGTGAAATGATTATATACGTTTGCCTATCCTTATTATGTAATTTTTTAAAGTGCTTCCTATAAAACACTGAAATAATATTGGTTTGGTCATGGTGCAGGATATCATTGTTGTTTATAGGTATACAAGTTAGGTAAATTCCCATTTGTCCTGTATGGATTCATAAGTGTGGTACTTTATTACAAAAAAGTACCTTTGGAATGTGGAGAAGCAACCGTATTCTTTTTCTACGTCTGGTCATACAGACGACTTACTAAAAACTAAAACCCAACAATAATCATAATTATCGTCTTTGTACCAATGTTCAAGACATTTTTTTGAGAAGATAATTGTTTGTTCCTTTTAAAGTTTTCATGATAATTTGTCTGCTGTTTTGATGATGACGATGTTGAAAAATCTTTTCCTTATCGTGCTACAATCCAAACGATGATCTGTAATCGGAATCACGACGATGAAGACAAGTCATATAAAAAAGGTGGCATTATGCTTATAATGGTAAAGTCGAAATGAAGTGTGTGCGATGGCATTTAAAGATTACAAGCTTTACTTCAAATAATATTCGGCTGACACATAAACAATACGAGTATTTATTACAGAGAATATTTACATACTTTCATAACATTGATTACTTTTAGTTTTATCACTTGTTGAAATTACATTGAAAAATATCACTTTCACCTCAAACACAAGTACACACGCCTAACAACTACTGACTCTAACGTATCAATACATCCACAAGCAAACTATATCAATATTAAAACAGTACAGTCAATAATGATTCTTAAATAAACTATGTGACGCTGCTGACAGAAATCGACGCATGACTCCCATTTTTTGTTTTTCACCTCCTTCTTCATTGGATGAGTCGGCTCCTTCATCTAGACGCTCCTTCAATCCTGGATAATTTTCGCTTAGGAATGTCACCAAGAGGTCCAGTTGTAGTTCCTTTGCGGAGAGATACAATTGTAAAGCTAGGTCAATGTCGATCTCATTTGTGTTAAGTATTTGCTCTGGAAGTCTGCCAGTATGCATGTAGCAAAGTATGTATTTAGTGATTTCTTCTGGTTGTTTAACTGTAATCTTCAAAATATTCTGTCTTTGCCCCTTCTCTAACATATCGTTGTTTTGCTCCAGTTGTAACAAAGCCTCTCGGAATTTTGGACTTCGAGCTAATTTAGTATGTTATGTATTTATATTTTAATAAAAGAAATGCGGGTGCAATAAAAGTATGCTAAATGACCAATTTGGTAAACCTTGAAGTATTAATTTGTTAACTAAGAAAGGCTCCCCAGTGGTTGGTATAATTTCCACATTTTTAGAGTGTTCCCGGTTAAGCTCACAAACAATATCATAATATAACTGGTTTGCACTCTTTTCCTGTATCTCTCGAAACTTTGCTCCTTCCGTTGTTTCAACCTGCGTAGTCTTATACAAGCAAAACTCGATTGAAATTTTAAATCTACCAGTGGCATCTTGGAACTTTGGTAAATCCTCTAGTTTCACCAGCTGTCGGACTCCCCATCCGCCTTCACAATCTCCGAAATCTTGAGGAGCGCAGCCTATGTAAATGAGTAAATGTAACGACTAATAACAAATAGTAACGACCATTGTATTGCAATTTTACGGACATTATTCACTAACCCCTTTTAACATTTTCTTTCGGGTTACTGGGATGAACCAAGGTGGCCACGAATTTAGCCACGTATTCCTTTGAAAGTTCAGAGCTTACATTTTCTTTACATTTTCGAACATAGATCGAAAGATACTTTGTCTCTTTTGGGTTGCTTTCAGAGAAGGATTTGAGACAAATTAGCCATTTAGATGGTAGCCCTAACTGTTTGCCAGCTTCAAACGATAAGGGCTTCAATAACGATTGCAGCTCTACTCCTTCCATTATGTTTCCAGTGATGCATAATTCCCAATCAATCCACTTCGTTTCAACTGCAACCTAAAATAATGGAGGGACTGGTAAGTTAGTAATAATTAACTTGTATGAAATAACCGTGATTGTTTTAGGCGTAGTGGGGAAAACTCACTGCCTGTACAAACTTCTGGGGAATAATTAGAGGATCGGATTTGACCCACGTTGACTTCAAATTATCCCACAGTTTAACAAGCATCGTAAAATTTTTATTTTTATTTTATTTTTCAAAAGAAAGTTTATGGATTGATACTGCATGGAATGAGTCAAAGGTATCACTTAAAGCTGCTACGAACGAATGAGTGTGAGACTGATTGTGCGACTGACTCAGAACATCTCACACGTAATTTGCAAAATAAAGCAAACATTCATCATACAAGTTTATAAACTACTCGTTCTGCAAAAGAAAACTTTTTTTTGCAAAAAATGTAGTTATTGGTGATCAACTAGATTTTTTATGACAGCCAACATCCCACCACGGATTGACAGATCCCAATGGGTGGCATGATTTTTAGGAAACCCGATTTTCTCCAGCGTAGAAGCAATAGACATGATTATGACATTGTGAGTTGTACCTTATAAAGCTATGGGTACCAATGCAGTATGTACTACCTAACTAAAGCCCAAGTCCACACCAAGCAAGAAGGCGGGGTGATATAATACTCTGTAAAATATTTTAGCGTTTTGGAAATTTCTAAAACCAACATGTACACCAACACCACCACCATGCAATGCATCTCGGACCATCAACCAGTTCAAGTCTCTCTTTCCTCTGACAACAAGTCAGTCTAAAAGCTCCCACTAGTCAACTCACTCTTTTATAAAAGCCATAAAGGAAGCACACTCGAAATTGAATTAGAGTCAGATGGACCACTTGAACTTACTCCACTCCGTTTTGTTTGAGGGGAAATGCCTCGTCGCTTCCACTTAAGTATGCAGTGACGGTGCTGCTCTTTGCTTGGATTTTTTTAGATTGGATTGCATTTCATGTATTGGACGGATGCGCACCACTCTCGGCTCAATTTTGTATATCTGTCTTGTATAAGAAACAAATGAGGAAAATGAAGTAATAAATATCTACTGACACAGCATCAGGACACCATAGTGGCACTCATAAAGTCACTCCTTACTTAAATGCAATACATACCGTTGATATATATACCACTCGTATGAGAAGGATCTTCTTATATATCCTCCAATTGCGCATTTCCTCTTCTATTATATTTGTTGGAGAAGAGATGGAAAAGCGTTTCAGGCATCACTTACCAGGCGACGATCAAACCAGCCCACACAGACAGATTTAATCAGCATCAATGATCATGATGACGGAGGATCTTTCACACTTTTACTTTCCATCTGATCCTCCTTCTCTTGAATAAACACATTTTGTGAAAATACAAAAAAAAGTATAATAGCATTATTGCTACTTTACACTTTACACATGTTATTTTTCTCCTTCTTTTACAAATGATAGCTAATTCTGCTCAATGATTAGGTTCTTCTATATCATCAACAATACTTGTATGCATGTTATAACTTCCGTTGGTATTATCTATTGTGTGTTCATGTTTCTTTTAGGAAATGCCACACGCATTGAAAAATTAATCCAATGGACAACAAACCTCGTACAATAGTTGAGCTATTTTATTGGCTTAAAATCCCAATGTGATAAACTTGTCCTTCATGCTTTACAAAAAAACCAAGTGAATTTTGTCAGCATTTCATGTCTCCCAATTTGCAATTGGTGACGCAAAGGGAATTATAATAATCATACGATTGTGTTCTCTCAGAATTTTTGATGAGTCTCTGTAAGAAAAAAGCCAAAGGCTGTTCATATAGAGAGGACTCCCTCTCTCTGAATATTTTTTCAAAGCAATCCGTGTTTTACCGTCTTTGTAGTGAGAATCAAAAGTAAAGCGTGTGGCACAACTCATGCATAAAATCCAAAGCTGTGATGAAGAAAATTCTAACTGTAGGAATCAGGCAGTGTTAGGTTGTAAACGAGGAGCAAAGTTTGTAAGAAACAGGATGGAAACTTGGTGAGCCTTTTTCTTCTCACAAAAGTGAAGTTTGAAACAGTGAAGCGTTTTACTTTGTAATCTGCATGCGAAATGACTTAAAGCTTCACCCATTTTCCGGGAAAGAGACGTGCAACTTCATTAGCATATTATATCCCCATATAAAAAAAGAAACATGAGGATACATTCATTGTTTCTTCTATTTTCTCTTACTTATGGGGAAAAGGGTTTGGAGGATGTTGTAGTAGTACTTTCATCTAGCATATATAGCTTTTTCCTTCATTCTTTCTTGTAGTCACCAATTTACACATCATCATTCAAAACGCGACTCTTCTTACGAGTTTATGTAAAGCTGGTTGGCTGGGGAAAAACGATAGTGAATAGAATTTTAAGTGAACGCTATCAAATTGACATGAGTCAACTTTACATAAATACATAAAGTGTAGAAGACTCCTCGACAAAGTTGACGTTAGTTATTGGAGGAAATCATACATAAAAGTGAAAATGAGTTAGAGTCTATTTGGACAGTAGAGAGTTAGTTTTTTTCTTCTGTAGATGGATTTTACCCTTTTTCCTATCTACCATTTCCTGCTCCATCTAAATTTCAAAAATATCTAGTGATCAGTAATCATGCATGTATTACTTCTACTTTCTACGGATCCATTTGTGTAGTCCTGGCGCTGGCAATCTCATTACAGGAATGCTTTCACAGTTGGTAAACAACTACACTTGGAATATTTTAGTCTGCCGTGGGTACTGCTTTTCTCTCATGAAATATATAGTAGCTTCAGCTTTTGAGTGATGATGATGAGGTGCTTTGAAAGGGAATTTGAATAATTCAATAAAACTGCCTTTTGGGACTCAATTATTTCCTTCCCTTTATTTTCAAAGAGTTGCAAATACTTCATGAAAATGGAATGGTTGTGTAGAAGAGATCGGGAAGGTAGTAGACAAAGACTGCTTTTTCCGCGATAACTACAACAAAAATATTCATATAATCATAAATGCACTGGGAGGTAAATTCCGATTCTTTTTCGTTGTTGCTGCAGGGATCCTGATGAAACTGCATGCAAGAGTGGTCCTATCGGTGAATACCTTGGCTATTGCTTACTCCCTCATTCCAAAAGTTTATTAGAAAACAAGTTATACCTATACTTGAGTTAACACGGAGGCAGGAATCTGACAATGCGTGATTTTAGCGGAGACATAAATAACGTACTTGGGTGACACATGGGTATTATGAATGAAGGGTGGAAGAGAACTCTATTCTTGAGCAATTCCCTTGGTCCGATGTAGATGACAAGTTGATAATAATGACACGGTGTGCAGCTTGTGTACTCGAACGCGTAAATAACATTAATGAAAGGGAAAGTATTCCAGAGGGCACACGTACGTAGGTGCCTTGGGAAAAGCCAATTATAAGTTTGGATCTCAGCAAAAATATGTGCTTTGATTTGAAAGAATAAAAGAGATGATGTTGCTATTGCCTTAAAATGATTTTATATGAGCTGAGCAATGCATTCATAAAATCATGATGAATTTTGCTGAAGTGTAGCATTAAGATAAATATATAAATTCTCTATGTGTCTGCCCTTTTCATAATGATCAAAAAGTTGCGGTATGTAACGTGGGTTTTCGTGTATTGTCAAGTATTGTGCCAACATGAAGCATCAAGTTTTGTGCAAATTTTGTCAAAATAAAAAAAGGCAAAGTGGATTTGGACAGCTATTCTTTTGTTGAAATCCTAATTACTCTATTCATAAATATTCAACAACTTCAGTGGAAAACGTCAACCAGTCCCATTATGCAACTTCAGCATGACTATGTTTTCTCATCAACTTTTAGTTTCCCTCTTGGATTTGTTTAGCCAAAAATATGTGTAAATGTGCGGTGGAATTCATTTTTGGTTTTGTAAGGTTCGTGATTAGCATGAAATTTCTCAACAAACTTGAAGAGGACGTCTTCTAATGTATATTTACAACAACCGTAGACCCACCAAAGAAACAAATACAAGGAAAGCAGCAAAGTATACATGCAAAGGAGCCCTACTACAGAGAAAACGTAGCTGACAACGGTAGCGCAAACGAAAGGAGAACGCCCACAACGTAGTTTTCAATAGTAAAAGGGCTGTTCTGCAAAATAGTGAAAAAATATTTTGGAAATGTTGACGCTCCGTTGAATGAATGGGACAAGTCAAGTGATGACTTTATTTGTTGCATGACTGGCTTTACATAATAATAATAATACACAATGATGAATGGAATCCCTACTGCCTACCCAAAGATTACTTTAACTGTTGAAAAATACGTGTGCACAGTATAAATATATCACATCGTGTTGCAATGTTGTACATGTAACTCTAAGAAACCTAGGGAAATGACTGTTGGCTGCTTTTGGTCTCCTGTTTCGAGTGCTTTTATTCCGCACTGACGCCTCCTGAGGTGTGATCTACATTGAAAATATTTGATCTATTCAATAAAAGTATTTCCATCTCGATGCTCCCTGCATGACTAAAAAGGTAGATGGTTTGACGAGTCGAGAGTCCTTTCAAAAATATTCGTACAGTGCACATGCACGAGTTTATCCTCTTCTTTGCAAAGCTCGCATGTTCCTTCCACTTGGTTTGGCTATGTGGGGAACATTTATATATGGTAAACATTTTTCCATCCCAAATGCTTTCTTCCCTTGAGTTTGTGTACTTTCTTGTTTTTACATGGGTGATACATGCTACATTAGTTTTTCCTTTAGACACCCTCCTTACCAATGCAATATGTGTGCATGTTGGTTAGTTATCCAATAGTTTGGAGTTGCTTCGAGGCAAAGTTTGTGGAACAATGGGATGAAACGTAGAGGTAGTAATTTCAGTGGAAAATTGATAATTGCTGGTTTAAGCATTCATTCCCTATTTAGTATCGTTTGCTTCCTTTGTTTACGGGTGTAAAATATTGACCCTATGCATTTCCTCGTGTATACGAACTCAATATGTATGAATGAACATATCAAACCAGCAGAGATTTGCTAATATCTCCATTTACAATAAATTACAAATAAAAACCGTGTGAAAATGATGACTTGATGGGTTGAATGAGTAAGTGGGATTTTGAATACTTAACATGACAAATAAATCAAGAGGGACATTCTTTCCCATATTAAACCCCCATTGGTTTAACAGATTTTATCCACTGGTCATCTTAAACTCTTATGGGAAATATTTAAAAGTAGTTTACAATTGAGACTGGATTGAGCAAGCGTTAAGCTTGTAAGTACATTATTGTCAAGTTGTTTGTTGTGACCTTTTATGTTTGCATTTCCTTTCCTTGTAAGTTATTGTCAATCAGCTTAACATTTGGCTTAATAACAATGCGTAAACTCAGGTGTCAGAAAATCGCATTAATTCCTTGAGTAAACATATGACACAAGAATAAGGGGATTTTTGTCACTTTGAAGTGGCTTTACATTGTAAAAGGCAGGAAGGACTTGGATTTACTCGAACACAACAAAAATTATCTCAAGTAAAAATCAATAGGCTGACAATGAGGTTTGTTCTGTGATAAATGCTTCACAATATAATCCTTGAAAATACCCATAAACCGATGACGTACGCTCTAGTAAGATGATATATGGGGTAAAGTGAATTTTTAAGAAAATCCATTTTAAACATCTTTTGATGAAAAATCTTTTAAACCCCCAAAATTATGAACGGGATACGTAGTAAAAGTGCTATTTTTACTCTGATCATTTTACCACTTAAACTTCTTTAAAAAGTACAAAGCAACTATAAAAAAGGCATTTGGTCGATTGCTTGTTTCAGGTGAGAGCACTCAACCCATAATAGGATAAATATCAAGAACCTCTTCACAATAATTTTTTAAGGGAGGCACATATGTTCCTAAAAAATTCAAAAGATGACTATTTTTACTAGAAAAGATGTGAATTTGAGAAGCACTTGAAAGATGAAAGAAGGTAAGGATAAAGAAAAATGATGATAAGTTACATTTTTAGGAGGGGCATAATGGCAATAAAAAACCTTCATCGGTTCAATATATTTCGGGATATCTTTTGTTCTTAGAATGTGAGTCCCAATTGAGATGAGTAGTTATGCTAGCTTGTTAAATTCGTTTCAGACATTTACCGCATCGACCATATTATCAGAATCCAAACTGGGGAGGACAGGACACACAGAGAAGCCATTCATCATAATCACGATATTCAACAACTAGAACCTCTTCACAATAATTTTTTAAGGGAGGCACATATGTTCCTAAAAAATTCAAAAGATGACTATTTTTACTAGAAAAGATGTGAATTTGAGAAGCACTTGAAAGATGAACGAAGGTAAGGATAAAGAAAAAAGATGATAAGTTACATTTTTAGGAGGGGCATAATGGCAATAAAAAACCTTCATCGGTTCCATATATTTCGGGATATCTTTTGTTCTTAGAATGTGAGTTTTACCCGTGCGCACTTTTTTCCCAATTGAGATGAGTAGTTATGCTAGCTTGTTAAATTCGTTTCAGACATTTACCGCAACGACCATATTATCAGAATCCAAACTGGGGAGGACAGGACACACAGAGAAGCCATTCATCATAATCACGATATTCAACAACAAACCTGTGTACATTTATTGTATAGTTTGTAAAGATAGTTCTGATGTGTGCCTTGCGTTGTGTGTAATGCTTCCTGTTACACGCACAGGACACACGAGACCTCTTCATTATAACTACAATTTCACCAGAGAGGATGAGAGTGGTGCGTGAACCAAATCTGGAATCCGGATCTCGGACATCATTGATGAACCTGGAACTTGTGTGTATTTTCATGAAAAGAGACGAGAGAAAAAAACTGACAAAAGATTTGTCCACAGTTTCACAAATATACAGGGTATTCACTCCATCATCATTTTTGGGAGTGCAGAGGAGAAAGAGGAAGCCATCAAGTTCGCTTGAGTAAACCATCAGCATGTATTCTCTACATGGTAGACGCCGGAACAAAATAATTTTCTACTTTGGAGGAAACGACAAGGAAGTAAAACTTGTACCATACCAAAACTATCTCACTCGGGGCATTCACTATTTTCTCAAAAGAACCAGGGATCTACAACGATGAGGTTAAATGTTCATATATTTGGACGTGATGCACGAGAGCGAAAATATTGGATCAGTTATCCTGATGAAAGAAAGAAAAAAGTTTTTTTTTCCTGGTGGCTTTACCCTGACTAGTTTTTGTCGAGATTTGTGTATACGTATTTTACCAACTTTCTCATCATCATGCTTAGAACAACTACAAGTGGGAGGAGATGGAGAGGCAGGGAGATATTGAATTTACTGTTGGTGTAGATTCATAAATGTACATTTCAGTTGGGCAAAACAACCATGTCAAATAATGATAATGGTGGTGATGCTTTATGCAATGATGATCAGGAAGGAGGACAATAAGGGAGCAGTCAAGTGTAAGTATTTAATTGAGAGTGCCTCCAAAAAAGTGATGCATTTTGCCTTTTCCGCCTCAATACACATCCATCAAGCTTTGTATGTATATTTACGCCATGATTACTTCTGAACTGAGAGTGATTTTTTAAAACTACACAATTAGAGATGGATCATCTGATAAAAAAAAATATATAATGAAGCTTACAAGGTTTAATTGGGCATTGGGAAAGTTTTCGCAATGTTGAAACCAATTATATTTATTACGATTCTTATTCTTGATTAATCCATGCAGAAGGTAAAGTTCACATTGATATAAATCATTATCAGTTTAAAGTATATTTTGACAATAAAACCAATATTTAACAAAAATTTGTCTACTTTTTTGTGCTCTAGCTTGTTGATTTTTCCAATAAACATTCCATTCTACCCGGTAATGAATTGGGTAATGAGGAACTTTGGAAAAATACATTTTGTCGTTGTGTAGCCCACCGTTTAGTAACTTGTATTAAGCTCCAGTGGAGCAAAAAGCAATTTACCCTATTGTGTCCATTATGCTTTCAATTGCTTTTGATAGCAATCCTCTCTTTTGAGGGATTGTATTGTAGGGTTTTGTACACATTTAGAGGTACACAATACACACCCTGTCACAGGAGGGAGGATCTATGAGAGCGTTGTTGAGGTGTGAACTAAAAATAAAAGAGAGTGTAACACATAACACGCTATGTATTGTAAATATATATAAAAAAGAGAAAATGAATGAGTGAGCAATATCGAGAAGCTTGAACTTTGTCAATGTATGTCGAGTGAGTAAACCAAGTGGAATAAATCAGAGCATATGTGTGATTTTTCTGCTCTCGATCAAATTTTAGCTTGCACTTTTGTTATGCAATTTTGTCGAAAAATTTATCTCAAATGGAGTAGCGACTTATGGAAACCTGTATCAACCCAGAGAGGATGGAAATATATTGTACGTAGGGTTGGGATGCGGCTGGCCTTTTACCAGAAACTCGTCAGGGTGTATCATTGGATTCGGATATTGTAGGATTCTCCTAGCATAAGCAAATTATCTACTCAGTGAGGCAGTAAGTAAATGAAAAAAATGAAATTGCTCCAGTAGCGCATTATATTGAATTGAGCTGGAGGAGAAATTGGGCTCGATTATGAGGATCATATAGCTTTTTCATGTAAATCATTGAGCAAAAATTGAACAGAAGTGAACAGCACGATACCATTCAGAAAGATCAAGAGACAATCGAACTCTAGTTGAATAAGGACATGGTAGATTTCACAATAAAAGAGTAAGCCAACTTCAACTCGACCTCATGTCCTCCTCCAGCGGTTCAAAATGTAATGATTATAACTCAATAAAAATATGAACTTTGAGGGGCTTTTTTCTTCAAAAAATATAACAAGGTAAAAATGGAATTGTAAGGAAAAATATCAGTTGAATGTCTCATCTGTCTAAAAAAACTGAATTCAAAGTGGAATTCCAACAAAATGAAAAATAAAAAGTTGAACAATACACACAAGACCAATCTGATTTTGATTTCCGGTCACGTTGTTCGGATCCATGAAGAAAATCGTGAGTTATGCCATGCCCCTTAGAAAAAACACAGTGGTTCCATTGGGGAAAGATGATTTCAAAGGCTACCGACGTTTCGGAGTTGAAATGCACCATATACTTATTACGGGAGATGAGAGGAATATTAGATGAAGGTGTTTTTAAATTGAATTAAATTTTTTCTCTTGCATCATGTATAATGGATAAATCTAATGATAGCTGGAACATAATAGCTGATCTGATGATACTGCTATAATATCGTGATGCATTGGAAATGTGAAAAAAATGACGACGACGGTGTTTCCTTTGCTCTGATTTTTATCTCTAATAAAACAATTTTAATGTGTGGCATGATTCGAATTTGGAGATATGGGGTGGCTATGAATGAAAGGGTTGAGGCATGATAGTCTTGAGTAATAAAGTAAAAAGTGTTTTCACTTCTAGTAAAACTTGAATTTTCTAAGAAATTCAAAATGAGAGCATGCTGTTGGCATTAGTGCATTGTGCTTTCGTGCTCAATGCAGAATTGACAGATTTTAAGATTAAATCCATCTCAATTTATTATGTAAATGTGGACAGGTAAGTATGAAAGTAAAAATGAGTTGCAAATTGATTCCGAGAAACGTGATTTTCAAAAAAAANAGGTAAGTATGAAAGTAAAAATGAGTTGCAAATTGATTCCGAGAAACGTGATTTTCAAAAAAAATAGTGCGTATAAACTGAGCTTTGAAAATATGTAATACCTATGATACATATACTGTGCTGATCTAATTGCATTAAAAGTTACCAACAACGCACCTAGTTTATTTGTTTTACTAGAGTCATCGTCCCCAGCAGTCATTTTAAATTAGTGATATGCATAATGCCAAGTGATATTGCAAGTACAGTTGCATATGATACACGTATGATATATGTGCACCGTCAAATTTATAATTGATTCCGGGAATTTTTATGAATATTGTGCATTCCCTTTTTATCTTGTGAGATATGGCATGAATATTAAAGTAAGATGAATAGATTTGAATTGTGATAAATGTTCTATTAGCCCAATTTACACACTCTCGTCAATAATTAGTTGTAACTTTATCTTTATTTCATGTTTTGCAATCATTTCATTTTCATTATTGATAAAGCGGAATACAATAATGCTGACCCAAATAATATATAACTACCACATTATTCATATCCTCTTAAATTACTCAAGTTAAAAGTCGACCCTGTCATCATTTCCTAATGACTTTCAAATTTACAGGTTTTACATGATAAATTCATCGCAGTAGCAGAGATGCATTTGCGAAAAAATTAGTTCTACTTAATTTCTAAGAAAAGCGGACAATGATATCAGTATTCTACAAAACTGGAATAAGATTTCTTCGCTATCATCACAAAAAATCACTGGAACTAGAGATTGTTTTTTCACGAGATATTCATAACGTCTTATTGAAGAAATGATAAAAATAATACTTGTAACTATGGCTGAGGTCGCTTCATAGCAGCTGCACTCATGGTAAGCTCCCTATACTTTGACGATAGCAACATTAACGACGCTAGGGATGGATTCTGCTGGAGAAATTGATGCCCACCTGGAATCCCAAAAGGAAACCCGACTGGAGGACCTTGTCCACCGCCAACTTGATGATGAGTCTGGTTATGCTGTTGCTGCTGAGCTAAATGATGAGCTTGAAGGATTTCAAGCGGAGGTAATCCTCCTCCTGTCATTGTAGCACTTGCTTGATTCATGAGATTTTGTTGATTCAACATTTGCAAGCTGGTCGTCAGTTGCATATTGTTTTGACCATGGAGGAAAGAGCCACCAGTTATAGAATCAGTTTCAATGTTAGACCCATTTGTTGAAATCCTCTCATTTCTTAGCATTGGTAAACCATGATGAGGATTAATTAAGTTATGTCTACCCATCCCACCGCATCCAAAGCTCATCATTGACTTACACCCGTTGTCCTCTTCATCATTACTTGATGCTCCACAATGCCCCATTTTCATCATCTTAAAGCTTTTCTCCTTTTTTGGTGACAAGAGCATTTGCTGTGGTGGACTTGCTCCTCTTGAGCTATCGCTTTCATCCCGGCAATGATTGACTTTGTCAGGATCTACATTTTGAGGGGACACTTCATTACTTTCTATTCCACCACTATCTCGACATTTCCTTTGTAGGTGGTGATGATGATGATGATGGGACTTTGCCGATCCTTGCTCATCCTCTGTTACCTCAATACTTTCATCGTCTGAGGAGTCATTTCTCGAATCGAAATCTCCTGCTCGTTTGTAAATCTTGGACCGTTTTAAAGTTCCTTCTGAAACTGGAGGAGGACTTGGACTTGATAAACTTTGTTCCCTTTCGTGATCATCACTTTTGTACGAGTTTGGAGAGAGAGCTCCTCCAGAAGCTTCTTTTTCTGGGGCAAGAAGAGACGCTACGTCAAATTGCCGTTTCCGATTGAATAAAGTAGAGCTGATGGGATGATGATGAAAACTGGGATCTTGTGGAGATTTTCCGGACAAAGTAGCTGCTGCTGCGGCACTCAAACCGAATAACGTTGCGGGAAGATCAAGAGCCGGATTTGGTGGGCTACCCAGTGCCATTGGATTTCCGAGTGGATGCGGTACACCAGGATGGAAAAGTGCTGGATGAGCGTGATGCCATGCGTTCAAGAGGTAAAAATATGGACATTATAATTTTATTTTTTTATAACTGGAGTTTTATATTTATTGTAAATTTCATTTTAAAGTACGTTCTTTTCTTACCTTTTCCATTTGCTGATCGTCCTGATTTAATGAAACAATCATTCAAAGAAAGATTATGCCTAATGGAATTCCTCCAACCTGGTCCTCTCGATCGAAAATACGGATAATTATCCAAAATATACTGATAAATGTCACTAAGCACAAGTTTCTTATCCGGTGAGCTCAAAATAGCCATTGCAATCAGCCCAATATAACTAAACTGAGGTTTAGGCTCTTCCGGCGGTCTACAAAGACCTGCAAGTCTTGGATCAATTCTACAATAAGGTCCATAAAACAAAGGAGCCAACTCTGGTCGCAATCCAGGAGGAATTTGCGGCATAAAAGATCCCGGAGGAACTCGAAGTCTCTCCGCTGCCATCGCATACTGATACAACTGCGTAAGCCGATAATGTTCCAAAGCGGATGCAGTCGCAGGGGAAAGTAACCCTCCACCCGGAATCTGAATAGGAATCCCAGGAGGATTCTGACCAACATTCATCGCTCCAGCTGGCCCTTGTGGTGGAGGTGGGGGAGGAATCGAACAAAGATTTGGCGGACCCGATGACTGCGATACTACAGTAGCCGGTGGAGGAAAAGGAGTTCTTATAGGGATCTGATTTCCTGGTGCTGACATTTTTGTCACGTTTACAAAGTTTTATTTTTCTCAACTTAAATTCTCTCTTATGACATTTGAATCACTTCAACTCTCACTCTCAATATCCTTTACAATGATTGTCTCAACATGATATCCCATGTTTCCAAAGCTTATTAACAATCCCTAAACTTATTTTCAAAGAATGCCCCACCTATAAAACACAAGAACAAACAAAATTACTCGAGATTGCCCCCTGTTTTTTAAAACAATCTTCCAACAATGATCACCAAACGGAGGACAAATATCGTTTGGCAAAGTCTGTGTGAGAGCGGAGAGAGAAGACTCACTCGCACTCGCTGGCTGGGATACAACAACAAAACATGACGAACACAAGACACTTACTCGCTCAGTTGATTTTACTCCACCTCTCTCTCAAGAGTAAAGTTTATGATAAGCCAAAGGAAAATGTTATTTGTTTGAGTCTATATACATCTCCATTATTTGTATGTCAATGTAAAGTAATAGCGAGGAGGCAACAGAGAGAGAGAGAGAACGCATGCAATTCAACCAATGCTTTCGCTACACACACACATTTCCAACAAGCTATGAATAAAGAAAACCCCTGTTATACAAGATAAGGGCAGACGATTGCTGGTTGCTTGTGCTTCTCTATATACAAGATCAACATTTTGTGTTTAACAGCGAAATCATCATCATCATCCTTAGGATCCCGTATAAAAAGGGTCCTTTTCTTCCCTTTGTTAGTTACCTTGCTTGGAAAAAGCAGAGAGGAAAAACTACATTGAAGCATTGCTATTGCTACCAGTAGTATAATCTACATAGGTCTGGAAAGACACAGAGGAAAAAAGGAGGATGTCGTAAAAGCAAAATGAAATTCAATCTTGTTCCTCTCTCTCCTCTGTTGATGAGCAAGAGAGTAAGCTTTCGGATACAAACGTGAATTTAGCGAGTGTAATATGTCGAGTGGCTGGCTTGCGCCTTGGAAATTTTCACAAAAATATTTGCCATCGCACAAAAAAAGCTAGAAGCATAAAAGCAGCCTCGTGTGGCTCTGTGTCCCTCTATTATTATGAGAATACACAGACACACACAGACTCCCTCATAGTGTTACTCTTGTATCCAAGTAGGTAATTCACTTGTGTATATAAATCCAAGAAGAAAGGAGCACGATTTCTTCATACACTGGAACACAACTCTTTCCAGAGAGGAAGCTGACTGAGGAGAAAGGAGGAAAAAGACAAGTATCATGTTTAACGAGGCAACCCCAAGCAATGATATTGACGCTACATGTCTATGGTTAAGAAAAGCCAGTGGAGCTCATACACTGGAGAATTGAAAGGAAAAAAGCATTCACTAAAGCATTAGGTTGATGAGAATAAGGGAAAAAATATTCTCGAGAGAGAAGGGAACTTTTTTTTGCGAAGCTTAAAGCTTACCCAAAAAAAGTTGGTGGTGGCAATGAGGATTTTTTCGTTAAGCTTGTGTGTCTAATATCACATGCACACATGTAAGCTTTTACAATGTTGTTAAATGAAATATGTGAAAATGATGGTGGCGGTGTGTAAGCATTTGATATGAGAGGAGTGTGATGTTGAGTAAAAAAACTGCAAGAAATATTTAGATATCTAGTAGATATACTGTGTATAAACATAAAAATGAGAAGATGTGATACAAGCATCAACACAGAATCACAATAGGGGAAAAGTGTAAATGTATTAGAAGCGGAATGCTAGTTTTATATATATTTGTAACACAAGTTGAGCACAAGAGAGAGAACACATGAGAGAGAAGTTTGATAAAGCTTGTGTGTGAGGGAGCGAGTAAGTGTAAGAGTGAAAAGCAAAAGGGTCTCGTTTCCTTCTCGTATTCACCATTGGTCCAAACCACTGACTCTTTCTCCGTCCTGTTCGAGGTCGTTCACGCCCAACCCTGCCGATGGGCAACCAACTACCAACACCAACCAACCAACCGAGTAAAAAAATAATACACAACGAGACACATGGATGTAGCGGAGTGTTGTTGAGAATTCCCATATCTGCCGGCTATTTTCATTTTCTCCCTTTTATTCTCCGTGTTGTGTATTGTGCTGTGAGATCCCTGTGTATATTTTTATACACATCTCTCTCTCTCTCTCCGCGTTTCTCACTGTTGTTGTTGTAGCTTGCTGATGCTGCTCTTGATGATGAGGATGCTTTCGCGAGTCTCTGCTATTATTAAGGTATTAGTGGAGTTTTCTTTGAGAAAAATATCTATTGTCAATTGTTGAAGCACATTTTCTTGATATAAGGTGGAACTTCACAAGAGAAACGGAAACCAACTGGGGATAGCTCTGGGGGAAATGAGACTAGCTCAAAAAGATATGCTCGTTGACTTTGCACTTGTAAAATATTTGATGTCTTGTCGGCTCTGTTTTTTGCTTGCATTCTTGTTATGACGAGGATTTATATAATGTTTCTAATTAAAGTTTATGACAAAATAATCTTAGGTTTACCTTGGTGGTCCCATAAAATAAAAATGGACAAGAGCTTGTTATATTTAACTCATCAAAATGTCCACACCGTGTTGAGTTGAGTATTAAAAAGCGACATTTGTCTCACCCATCGTATCATATTTACAAGTAAACTCGTAAATTGCCATTGTCATTTATTGTGTACAACCGGAGTGGTTATATTAACAGAACGTGTTAATGTTGTCATTTTAAGGTATAATAGCAATTTCGAGGTCGATGTGTAAGTCTCGACAGTCATTATCATCAAATATAAGATTAATTTTGCTTTCAGTAGCTATTTAATAAACTTCTCTTTTTAAGCACTCTATTATCATAATATCTGATGTGTTGAACTTTGTCTAAATGAGAGCATCTTTGTCGGCGAAAAACAGTCATAGTTTTTCCAAGTTTTTGTTTAGATATTTGATCTGACTGTCTGGAATTTGGCCAGACTTTTTCATGCCGAATTATGTCAGAGTGAAAGAGCCTTTTACTACAATTCAAATTAGAGGCTCTGATTATGTCTGATTTGTCATCAGGAATTGCAGAACTGACGATCCGATGTTATGATTATGACTTTGAGTTTGACTTGGTTGTTTACATAATGAAAATTTGGGAAACTTAACACCTATGTTCTCATAAAAACAAGCAATTAAGTCTCAGTAGACAAGAAGGCGATGTTTGCATTTAATTCAATGTCTAGCATTTAAAGCAAAGGACATGGCTAGAATGTGTTAACTACAACGCCGATAACAATCTGGTTTTGCAAATTTATATTCGACTTGTTAGTAGATAAGCACTCAAATAATGGAGGTATAATAATTATATTTACGTCCATTCTCGAAATACTTAGTTCGTAATTATGTGCTGCTAAAAAAGGAAAATGTAACAAAAGGTTGATATATTTAATATTTAACAGAAATGAATTAACAAACTTATAAATACAGATCATCTTTACTAGACAAATCTCCACTTATCTCCATACAATTTAAAGCGTAGGTAGTTCTTGCTCAACGCAACCTTTATAATTTTACTTGCATTCAGGACTGCAAAACAGTGTAAATATTTTGACAAGCGCCCATCCAGATCTTCATTGTAATCTTTAGAAATACACCAATCAAAGTCCTTTTGCATGTCGGCTATTACTACAGACATGCTCTTTCAGTTTCTAAATTATTGTCAATATAAACCTTTTATTTGATCTTTTTCCTGTGACAATACATTATGAAAATAAATTTGACACTGTGAATGTATGGACTATGGACAGTGGTGGTGAATCCAGAATCCTTTGAACACTCGACAAGGAAATAAAGCGAAAAGTGGTAATTGTTCAATTGTCACTCAATACTTTTCTGTCATTCTCATATTATTATTAGAGACTCCAACTCTGGAAAAATAAATAGCCAGCTGCTACATCTGCCACTGTATTTATTCAGTGAAAAATAGTAAAATAATATGTGCTCCAAGTATAAAGAAGTTTTTTCATCAAGTACGAAATATTGTAAATATTATTGTGAAATAAGAGGGCAGCCAAAACAAACTACTTTAGTTGGGTCCATGTCACCCATCCCTGTTGGCAAATCAATATACATATAATACCCAAGTATAAACGTGACAGTTGGAAAGTCTCAAAAAGCACGGGAACGTTAGTAAAAATACGATTACAAGGATTCATGTCAGATTCATTTGTTATCATTCTGATTATAGCAACTTATTCAAAGAGGCTGACAAAAGTGTAATTATTTTTATTGCCAGCATTTACTGTATAAAGGAATCACAGAGGAAAAATACGAAACAGCACCCAGCACCCGATTACTCACATAATTACCCCACCTCTTTACTCTGTATTATATAAATGCTTGAATTTGATCTGCACCGCATATGCTCAAGGATGGAAATTTCAAGTTATATAAATATACCGATTGGGGCAACTCTCCATAACCTGAATCCTTTTATGGGCGGTTCCCCCATGACAAAAGGCTTTTTTCATGCTTTATCATCTCAATAATGGCGATAAAAACGGTGACAAATGAAGAGTGGAAAATATTTTGAAAGCTGGCGATTCATTCACAAATTGTTCCTCTCGTCCTCTTTCATTTCTACAAGAGGGAGATAAAAGATAATAAAAAGGTGCGAGAGCTGTTTGGATAGTCTTTCCAAGTAAATATATATAATCAACAATTTAGCCCTTCTTTCATAATTTAATTTTTTCCCTTTGATTCTGCACTTCAGAAGGAAATGAAATATCGGATTATTATCTTTTTCCATGTGTAATTATACACTTGAAGGATAAATCCCCAGGATTGATGTATGATTAGATTGTATTTTTCAACTTGTGGAAACTCGAGTACAGCATTCAAGACTTGTTAAGGTCTTCCGTCTTAGCTCAACTTTAGTTCCACATTCACCCCCTATAACAGTTGTGAGTATTTAGTAAGTGAGCTCTATACGGATCGATGCATCCCAGAGATAAATCAATTTGAATTGATCAAGATGAGTAGCCTTCTTTATGCCACCCTTGTGGTGTTGTGTGGATGGGGAGTACATCTGGATCTGATGTTTTCACAAGGGAGATGAGAAAACGATAATATGGGTATAAGACAAAGTATAAATGTACCGAATGGAATAAAATCCACTAAATCTAGTAAAAGATTTTCCAATTTTCCATCATAGTTTGAATCATAGATTAGATGTGTCTACACTTTCTATACTTTGTGTGCAAGACTCCCAAAGATACACGGGATCACTCTGAGGTTTGAAGTTGATGTGAATAAGTGATCATTCTTCTGGATCCCATGTTTTGACAACAAAAGTGACAGAGAACAAAAGGGTGTGAAGGACCCCTGCCCTCTAAAGGCCAACTGGGGTCTTGTATTCTACTTATCACAATGTACACATAATCTTTTCATGATTGCCTTTCCTTTTACATTTTTCTCTCTGTAACACTCGCTCAAACTCTAATATTATGGTTGCTCCCTCTCTTCTCCATAACGTTTCACACAAGGGGAGCACATACCTTTATCCGGTAAAGTGTGCTTATCCACACATCACACAACATACAATGCACTTATCTCGTCATCTCAAGATCAACACATATCTTTGTGCATAACTGAGTTCACTTACTTAACCAACATTTTTATCGCGCTCACATGTGTGTATACAGGATAAGGAGCAGGCCACAAACATTTTAAACATTTTAGTGCAGCTCATTTTGTGGGATTCTCTGGCTGAATGAAAGAGTGGAGATAGTGGATAAGTATGGGTATAGAAGAAGTTTACTTACAGAGGCATTTCGGAATGGTTGAGTAGAGGAAAAATAGGCTAATAAAGGAGTCAATTTTATTTACCCAATCCACTTAAGATGTCACTCGTGATGTCACTAATGTCAAAGAGGAATTTAGTTTGCATGATTCATTCCTGAAATGTCTTTAGCTCTGGTATGTATGACTTACAGCGTAAATTCTATCAAATAGCTTAATGACAAAGCACATTTTTTGATGAAAGTTTTGAATTATTCCGCATTTCGACATTTGAGAACAGAGCCCATAATTTTAAATATGGCTTATTTTGTGTCAGATATTCATGGAATGCTTGAATATTCAGAATTTTTCAAATTATTAATCATACCTATTCAATTTTGTAAATCTGTATAGCTATGTGTTAAGTTTTTCGTGTAATATACATATATAGGCACCGATGTTTAATACGCTGTTGATTTTGGACGACTTCAAATTTGCCAAAAACCACGAATGTATACAAATTGTAATTTACAGTGTATATTTTCATAACTTAGCTTACTTTTAGGCGGTTTGGTTAAAATGTTCAAGTAGTAATTAATGTTCAGCATGGTGCAATTTATCAAAGTAAAGCTAATATGCAGGTAAGACTTCAAGGCTTAAACCTTTCCATGCATGATGCTTCCTTTTTAATCCAATATTCATAAAACCTCAAGTCTCAAAGCAGATTTACCTTTTTACAACACAACAACCAACCTATAAATATTATTTAAAACTCATAATGCTTCCTTTTTAATCCAATATTCATAAAACCTCAAGTCTCAAAGCAGATTTACCTTTTTACAACACAACAACCAACCTATAAATATTATTTAAAACCGCTGTCTACATGTATAGTATCCCCTCAATTGCAACCGAACTATAACGCAACCCTACGCAGTTGTTGGGGTTTATAATAGTACCCATAAAGGATTAGAACCAAAGATGGTTTCATATTCCGTAGTAAAACATGCTCTTTCAAAGATATTAAAAAAGACTGAATGAAATGTTTAAAACACACAAATTAACTATATGAAATGTGTGGTTGAATACTAGTTAGCCCAACTTTATACACATGCCTATCTAAATGAAAAAGAGAGAAGGATCCGGAAAATTAAACATGAGGAATGAGCTAGCAGAGAATACAACCCGGGTGAAATGAATGATACACAAGGATACACCGCAAGTTATGCAGACTGTGCTGTTCTGATTAATTTGTGACCATAAGCGGATTTCCTGAAAACGAGAGGAGAATGGAGGGAGCGTGCGGGGCTTGGAGTATGATTACAGTTCCCTGAAGATTTTCATCTGAGAAAATGAAACGGGAATCCAGAGAAATGAGAAGGGAAGCCGGAATGATGAAGTAATAATATTATTATCAAAGCTTTGTCAGAGTTTTGTATAAAATTGGCAACAAAACATAAGTACACTACCAACCAGTCAAAAAAAGAACAGAGAGAAAACTGATCTTTCAATAATGGGTGTAGTGTGCGCGGATGGAAATTCCTTGGGGAAATGAACCCAACATTTACTGCGTAATGGTATGAGCGTGATATGAGTATAAAGAACAGAGAGAAAACTGATCTTTCAATAATGGGTGTAGTGTGCGCGGATGGAAATTCCTTGGGGAAATGAACCCAACATTTACTGCGTAATG
The DNA here is from genome assembly GCA_027743935.1 of Sinodicranocentrus sp. ZH6. Classification (NCBI taxonomy): domain Eukaryota; kingdom Metazoa; phylum Arthropoda; class Collembola; order Entomobryomorpha; family Entomobryidae; genus Sinodicranocentrus; species Sinodicranocentrus sp. ZH6. Next base: position 12,070 of record JAHZNA010000597.1, on the reverse strand, counting down.
GTATGAGCGTGATATGTGTAGATATAATCTCACAACTGCTGCTGACATTTTTGTGTTCGTTCGTATGGTAAATTCATGTGTTTGCTTTTATTTGACATTTAGACTGTAGAAAATAAATTTCACTTGTAAAATATCATTTCAGTGCGCAGCGTAATCACATTTCATTCCAAGTCGCCAGCTACAGTGGCCCTGGAATAATAGGAAATTATAATTGTTCAAGGAGACCATTGCGAATAATTTGCTTTCAATAGCCAAATAGAGTAAATACATTAATTCCTACCTCACAACACTGTTTATGCCTCCGACAAGGATGGAAAAGAGGAAGGCAAGTTAGCTGTAATCAAAGCACATTTATATTTTTAAAAACAAAACTCTGCTGTTTGATACGGGTTGTTTATTTGTGTAATCAATTTTCTAACCCAAGGTTTCTTTCCATTTTGACCAACAGGCATGATTTGATTTTTACCCCCTTGACGAAGTAGGTCTTTAGTCATACTCGCTGTTTGAGGCATGACTTGAAGATTGCCCCCTTTAGGTAGGTCTTTAGTCATACTCGCTGGTTGAGGCATGACTTGAAGATTGCCCCCTTTAGGTAGGTCTTTGGTCATACTCGCTGTTTGAGGCATGACTTGAAGATTGCCCCCTTTAGGTAGGTCTTTGGTCATACTCGCGGTTTGAGGCATGACTTGAAGATTGCCCCCTTTAGGTAGGTCTTTGGTCATACTCGCGGTTTGAGGCATGACTTGAAGATTGCCCCCTTTAGGTAAGTCTTTAGTCGTACCCCCTCCCACATTACGCAATTCTCTCACTACACTTTCCTCAGATTCTGAAGACGAAGACTCCACCGGTATCGCAGCCCGGCCGTTAAAAATGCCATGCTTGGTATCCATATAGTGTCCATTCGATCCAGGATTAGTGGCTTCTAACAATTCCTCCAGATTTGATGACTTCTCTTCAATCTCTACTGGTTCTGGAGTTGTAGTGGTTGTTCTTGGTTGTTTTGTTCTCATCATCCAGTTTAAGTTTCGACCTCGATCAGCTAGTAAGATTTTCAATCACAAATTTAATAAATTTTACTAGCCAATTCTTAAACTACTCAACTTTAAAATAGGAAAATTTTACGTACTTGATCTAGCATTTCCAGGATCTTGCTTCTTGATAATGTTTGATCGGGGCATTGATTTACACAAAGATGTTCCAAACAGGCTGACAATAATTAACACAACGAATTTCCTGCGCCAACTATACATCATGAAAATTATTCTTTATAATAGTAGACCAGTTATAATAATAAGCTCAAGTTTTAAGTTGTGGAAAAAATCCCTTATATTGAAATCTCTCAGATAGATTTTTTCTCGACTCAATATATGAATTATGTTAAATTCTTACATTACATCATAATCACATCAATATCAATCATGTCGCAAGATTTCGCTTCAAGGCAACTAGTAATTTGGTATTACGTCATGTATCAAGGCTACTAATTATGTTATTGTTTGTGTTGAATGTCCACATCGTTAAAAGAAGTCCAAGCTCTACAAATTCACGTTTGAGACTAACCATATATTTCCTTGGTAGAAATGAATGAATCGTTGGACATCGAAAATTACATGTTTTCACTGGGACATTTCACGTTTTTAGCTTTGCTTACTTCCAAACTGGTGGAAAAAAGATGATAATGGAAGCCTGAAAAGTCACTACTGGGAATTGAGCAGTCTGAAAAGGAAAGCTGGAAGATGAAAGGAGTCAGTATACAAAAACCCAAACCAACACTCCTGGAAAAGCACTGCAATGGGTATTGAATAGACAGTGAAGTTTCCTGTAAATACGCGGAGGAAATCGTAAATAGAAAATCAGGTTGTGATACAAAGTCTCTAAAAGGCATCATTACATCTTTTGAGGGAAAGATACATGCTTGCATTCTCAAATGCGTTCTAGTTTTTCCTTTCAATGCATCTTTACAAACTATCCACGTTTACTAAACTTGTATTTTTTATGCTTGAGCACATCAAACAACACAACAAGCCGCAAAACTACGGTCATTGTGTACATATATATATGCTTTCAGGTTAGCTTCTGAACAACTACTTTTTTTCGCTTTTTCTCCGAAGGCAAACATGGTGAAAGTGATCGTGCTACCTTGTAGTTTTTATAAACTACTTGGAAAACGTGATTGGAGAATTCCAGAGGGAAGTCAACAAAAAAGGGGTCACTTATGTACAATCTTTTAGTTTACTCCAAAAGAGGTATATAAAATATATTTTAAGATAACAAATGTTTGTATTTTTTGAGACGTATAAATGTATACTTTTGACTTTTTATTCTGGCCATATGCCATAATGCCATTCATTGACAAAAAGTATTTACGTTAAGTAAAGAATTATTACATTTGATTTATTGTTCACATATCAGTTATAAGCTCAATAATTTGAAACTCCTAGACTGCAGGGGGCTAACGAAATTAATAAAATGGCGAAGACCGATCATAGCAGCTCCATCCATTCTTCCAACTGCAATATTCCTATAGGAAGTATAAACATACTTTTATGCTCACGGTGAAAGCACATTATGGCAAAAGTGAATACAATATTTAATGATTTTTTTTACCGAACAACATTGCGAATGCTTACGACATGGATGATAGTCTTCGATGCAATTGTCTTCCTATTAGAAAAATAATAATTTCTGCATTTATGACTTTAATGTTCCAGGGTTAATTTCAGTCTTTCAATTATCATGAAATGCTTACCTTATCATCAGCACCTGCATGCCGAATACTGCGTCCTATCGAAGAATAATCAAAATCCGTGTCACTGGAGAATACTGGAGTATTTTGACGAAAATTTTTCTCGTCTGCGTCTACATATTCCTCTGGTTTTGTATCATCAGCAAAATCTGGAAAAATATGGGGCTCCTCTCTGATGTTCAACTTTTCAGTCCGCTGATTCACTTAAATAAATATATTTAAGGATGTGATAGGAAAGAATATAATGGTTATATTACATTACACTGCTATATCACACTTTATGTAAATATACCTCGAGTTTTGCAGGAACTCATTGAAATCCAATAAATCAGAAAAATTAGAATAGTATTTTGAAGCTTCATGTTGAGCATTTTTTCAAGTACACAAATTTCACAGCGAAACCGAAGCCAGCACCTATGCATGACCATGGGCTGCAACTGTTCATTTTCCTCATGTAAATAGATTTAATGGAATATTAATTGTTGATATTGATATTACTAGGTATTCAGCTCTTTAATCTATGTCATTAATAAATGTACTATTCTTCAAGCGCCTACATTTCCTATCTACATACAGTATCATATTAATCCAATTATCGCAAAATATTAGGCGTCGTTAAGTTATTCTTATTTCAAGGACATGATGACTTCATTCCTAGGCATTTAAATAAATTCATATGATGCATTTAACTATCGCGTAAATTTGACCGCACTGTGTGCACCGCACCCTCTCTTCTTGCTTTGTTATTTTCAGCTAGCCTCGAATCCATCGTTTTAGTAGCTTCCCATAGGAAGCAAAAGATGTCGTGCATATACTGATACACAGTGATGAAGTTTATGTTTCCGAAAGAAAATACCCTCTCATCTTGCTTTGTTATTTTCAGCTAGCCTCGAATCCATCGTTTTAGTAGCTTCCCATAGGAAGCAAAAGATGTCGTGCATATACTGATACACAGTGATGAAGTTTATGATTCCGAAAGAAAACAAAGGCATTTGAGAAGAACCGGCTTCATACTTTCATAGGTCATAATTGTGCATGCAGCATTTTTGCTGATATGAAGTTCCTCGAGCATAATTTATAGCTTCTGGCAGTAAAATTCTCTCAGATGAGAATCCCATACAATAATCCTTTTTATCGTTTTATGGGGGCAAAAGGCACAAAAGATGAAATCATAACGTGTCACCAATTACCTGACTGATGGGCTGGTAGCGATTATTTTTACCCTGTATTTAAACTGCTCTCGACAGATTTATATCAAATGTATGATTACCAAAGGTCACCATTGATAATTTTACCTGGCAGGAAAGTTTTCTGTTCTATACATTCCAGACTCAATGTATCTTTATACTGCAATATATCATATGAATCCTTATCATACATATAACGCAGACTTATGATTACAATGTTTACTTTAGCAGTCAAATCTTCCATTACATATTCGATTGAGCATCATTTGCCAACCCTGTTATTAGACTTGAATAAAAGTGCGGACATACATTTGTAGTCATTTAGTTTCGCTAGATATATTATGCGTAATGAATTTCGCATATCTACTTTATATAAACGTTATCAAACATCCCATCTGAATTCAACGAGAAGTTCCTGATTTCAACTGACTACAGGATGCAATCTGAAATTAAAAGCCAACTTCGCTGATAAATACCTACAAGCTATATTCTAATGATAATTATCTTTTACCGTTCACTCACACATCCCTAATGAAAATGAAGATGATTGTTTAATATATTCAAACACATCATTTCTCATTTTTACCAGCAACCGTGTTCAAATCACTTACATTTCATTCTACGTTTAAACGATGACTCCTGATGCAATCGAAGGTTGCGGGTTGGATCGTTATCTGCAGGGGAAAAAATGTATTTATTCATCTCATCTTGTTGCCCTTTATCCTGATGAATGAAATGACGGCACAAAAAATTATTATGATTAGAGCCATGTCGAAATATAAAGACAAAAATCTATCAGTTTTTACAGAGGCATTGATACACTCGGGAAGACAAGAGGGCTCCTGTTCAAGCTTCCAAATTATTTAAAGCTGTTACGACACCTAACATCTCGTGTAAAAAAATATTGCAAAATTCTCTGTTTGCATCATCATCCCATATATTCCGATTTTCCAGAACAAAAACATCCCCTTAGCGGTGAACTTGCAGAAAGCGACTTCATAGCTAAGAGCTGTAGCATCTTCTCTGCATCTTATCGCTTTAGGGAAATTGTTCAAGGATTTTCAGCTTTTATTCTCCAGCAGCCAGTGCACCTACTCAATTGTTGTCTCTTGCCACACGTCTATGCTGGCTAAAGTATAAAAACTGTAAAGACATTAAGCTTTTGTGTATCTGTGTAGCAACTCATTGGGCAAAATTCCACCTGATCGTTTATTCAAATATCCTCCCTACGTAATTCCCATTTGTGTGTGTGGTATGTACGTGAGAAAGGACAAGAAATCCTTCTTCCTCTCTGTTACTCTACCTGGAAGACTTGTAATGTTGTGCAGAGGTTTATTGCGAGACTGGAATTGAGACGTCATTTGACTCTTCACAATACAATAATTCCCTACCTGTTCATGTGTGTAGATTGTTTTACATGCTTTGCTCATTCATAGTGGATGAACCATATCGTGATAAACACACGGAAAGTCACTTTCAGTAATCACCTTTGCAATCAGATATAAAGTACTGAATGTCTAGTTTTCCTCAAAATTTTTACTCATATCAATTTTCCTAATGTTTCTAGAAAATAGTGAAGTGGGATTTTTTCTCAGTGAGTTCCCATTCAGTCTCAAGTTTCACTCCTTTAGAGAGTCCGTAGTCTGCATGCAATCGAAACCGGCGGATTTGTGAATATGAAATCCCAGTGAAAAATAATTCTCCTCGCCGACTAAATACCCTCGACTGTGATATAATTTATTCAATTTAAAATCGTGATATTTATTAAATTACCTCAATAAAAGATGTGGTCATGGCTTGTTGCAATTTGGATGCTCATCTGTGCACTTTCCTACGCATTCCTCTCTATAAAATGGGAGGAGAAACCGTCCAAAGAGAGAAGAAAGGAGAAGGATGATGGGGACAGTAGTGAGCCACATACCTCAAAATCGTGAGTGTTGATTTTTTTCTATTAAAATAATTTTCCTCAGCTAGGCATACAATCTCCTGAACTTTCATATATAATATAAGCATCATTCATAAAAATAAGTCATATCATAATAGATAACATGAATAAATATAATAATCATCTATTACTTCCATGTAGAAGAAGAAAAAAACCCAGCTGTTGTTTTATATATTCTGTTTTTCAATTTCACTTTACTCATCACCTCTCTCGCATTTATCCTTTCTAGGTCGGTGGTAATGGCATCACGTAAGGAAATGCATATGCATGTACGTCCATATATTAACAATGCAAAAAGGATATTTATGTGTGCATCTTGCTCGTTGGAAAAAAATAATGAGACATTGAAAACGACAATGCTTTTCAAAAGAAGACATGATATTATCATATTTCATTCACTTTTTGAAAGCTTCCCACTACTTTGACAAATATACATCCTTTCTAGAAAGGAAGAAGGAAATAAAAAACGAGCATGTCAAGAGGAACCTTTCGCACATTGTCTGTATCCGATCTCAATTGTTGTAACTGCATGAGCACAGTCACAGTTTGTTATACATGGCTGCTATATATGCACGCATTTTAGATTTTTAGATATATTCTTGACAGAGGATATATGCAACGTGGTTAACATCTCAAACACTCAGAATAAATAACAATGTCATCATTATGTACATGGCTGCTTTATGTTTTCGATGTTCTCGTTATGATATATATGCACAAGCACAGGTTTGCTTACTCTTTAACTGTGCACAAACGAGCCTTTTATGAGTTTGCATGCTTACATTAGCAATTTTACTCCTTGTCAGAAACATTCCTGTGTCCTGTGAGCTGCCTTCAAGCTTTCAAGTAGACATGAAATATTTACTCTGATGAAAACTTTTCATTTTCCTTTCGCATGCTATCATCCGCCTTATGGTTTTTTGGCATTGTTTCATATTGAAAATCTCTTCCCTGTAATTCCGAAGGAGGAAAAAGTCATTTTTTACGGATTTGAATAAAACTTTAAATTCAAATCTTCAGGAATTTGTTCTCCTCCTTTATACATTTTACTTCAAGGTGTGTTACATGGGGGTGTATATAATATGAGGGAATTTCATTTTTTTTAGCAAATTGGAAGGAGCAATAAATTATATTTCTTTCACAGAATTCTTCACAGTTGAGATGTGATTGTGGGATGTAGCAAGTCCAATTGTTGTTTTTTCTCAGGTTTCATAAGAGAGAAACTGGCGAAAATATAAGAAAACTGCAAGATCAGAGATGCACTGTTGTATTACAGTTGAATATAAAGACACCCTCTTTTGCTGTATCTTCCCGCTAGCTACATATTTTACTGTATATACACCTTTAGGTACATAATATATTCTCATATGTATTCAATAACCAGCTCTTTGTGGCATAACCCGCAAACAAAAAAAAATCTTGAAACGTCATTCGAAGAAATGAATGGATTCCCATGAGCATCATCTTGCGATCGTATAAAATACAAGAAGAAGAAGTATTTGGCGAGTACTCATGTTTGCGGTTAGCTTTGATAATATCACAAGAAGAATTTGTAGTGCATGCTAACACTTCATGTATAGGAAAAGCACATGTGTATTGTATGATAGAAAACAAGGAAGAATATAAAAAATGCATCAGACCAGAGGGATTTATATTTCAAAATGAAATCCGGATTGGCAAAATGTTTCATATGGGTAACCTAGTCATTAAACCTTTTCAGCTTACACTCTCTATCATCTCAAACTTTTAATACTACATCAAACCATTTCATTTTTATTGATAGATTGAATCTGCTCTCAATAGCTTGAATAAAAGATTTTTGAATTGAGCCTTTGCAATTACGAAGGGATTGGAGATGCAAGGATAGCATTTAGCGAGTACAATTTTCAGTTCGATAATGGCGTGATTTCGAGTATGCATTTCATATTATTCACAATCATCACCAAACATTTAACGTTGTAGGTGGTAGGATTGAGTAAAGAGAAGTTTTTTTCAAGGAATACAATGAGATCTTCATTCTTCCTTATTGTTCTTCCACAACAGCCTTTACAAATAGTTTTCTGCTTTATTTCCACCCTCAAGCCTTCTTCACAGGTATGTCAAGTACCCGCATGTGGTAAAGTGTTAGCGTGACATGGACATTTTGAATGCAAATCAGGGATTGTATGCATTTAAGGATGTAGCGTCACGGGTGAGTTTATACAGAGAGGAGAAGAAGATGGCGTAAAATGAAAACAGATTATTGGGTTTATCTTCCTTCGAGGAAATGAGTACTATGATGATGTGTTCATGTTCGCATAATTTACTCCCCACTGATATGTGTCATTTCCACTGATCTCTACGACTTGCAGAGCACATACAATCGTTATCGTTCAAACTTCAAAGTAAAATGGGTTGAAGATTTTTAAACCTCAATTCTCGTTTATAGTGTAACTGGTACTTTGAACACATTTCAACATTTTTTCCAAACAACTCTTGTTCACATATATTGATGTCATGACCTTTATGCCTTCCATTAGAAGTTTTCATCCCTTACTCGTGCTTCGGCATTTAAGGAAAAAATATCCAAGTCGTAAAATGTAGTATTTGATGTGTCCTGAAAGCGGTGTGTATTGAGAAGAAACGAGAAATTTCCAATTTTGTATCACGAACTTTACAACAATTAGCAAATGTGTTATAAATTCATCATAAATTGACGCGAAAGATGATTTCATTCAGCTATAATACAAAAAATAATCCCTTCAAGCACCTTTCTATTTTCACAGACAATTTTCATCATTTCACATGAAAGCTGTGTAAGCTCTGAATTGAGTACGCTGACAAGTCTAAATTTTAGGTGAATATAGACAAGCCTTTTATAATCCTAATGATCAGGGAACCAAGCTATTTACTCAAAATCTGAGCATAATATATTCCGCAATAACGATCTTCAACTGCAGCGCAGTAAAATGAAAAAAAAATCTTGCAAAGTCACGTCCACACTCTTGTCAACGACGATCATAAACAAAATAACACATTACCTCAAAGAATATATTTTTCCTCTCTTAAGACACCGGGTTCTTGCTGATCATGCATTCATGAATTCTAATTCTATCCTTCAAATCTTCTCCTTCAAGAAGTAAAATAAGCTAATATTACATATTTATGAATTCATTTATTCCACCATCTTGCAATATTACCCATATAAAAATTGGTTTGAGCCGAATTTCATCACACAACACATGTTAATATAGTCCAATCCTTGGTTTAAAGATATTGGACCAATTCCACTTTTCAATGTGCATGTTTCTTTCTTATCTTAAGAAACCGTACAAAGTGCATGAAGAAAGACAAAAAAAATCATGCATCTCCCTACAAACTACACACACACATACATAATCACCCTCTCTATCCCTCTCTCTCCATTTCATAGACCATTGTTTCTTACGTATTGTATCGACGAATAGAACTTACTTTCCTTCGGGATGAATACTTCAAAATACAAGTGAATGCACTTACAAGTGACTACTCATATCCTTTATCTAGGTAACTAAGTAGTTGGCAGCCAAAAAAGATGAAAAGACTACCTTAGCATGTATATCTATTACCTACATGTAAACTCCAGAGAGCAACTACTCTTCCACTAGAGATGGAGTGAACCTGACAATGAATATTATATATATATTTATGAGAAATTGTAAAAAAACACATTATTAGCATTAGCTTACGCAGAAGGAAAAGCTCTTGGTCTTTTGTAGACATATAGCTATATCTATTTACTACATATATTTTGGCCTTGCCTTAGTTTTTACACATTACTAGATCTCAATTGTTGCTCTTTTTACATGAGAAAACCAGTGTGTGTATGTGTAACAACACCTGCGGTGTTGGTAGCTTGGTTATAAACGAGAGAGCGAGGAGCTGTTGTAAGTTGTAAAACCATTAAGGAATCTGCCTTTACTAATGCCATATTACAAGGAGCAGTGGCAAGAGGATTTCTATATTGACGGAGTCGACGAGCCACCAGTTGTAATCCAAGTGCCTGTACAACCGCTCTTGTCCATCCATCCGTTTGACGATCCCTTCCCTCTGTCATTATTACTATCAACTCTTTTTTTCAATAATAATAATGTTATAGGTAGGGGGACGTGTGTGCATTATTATTATACATTTCATAAATGTACTTTCATGTAAGTAAAGTGGACTGTGCCATTGCTTCCCCTCTGGCGACAGGTAAACTAGTAAAGCGTTAAGAGAACCAGAGAGAGATACTTGCTGTAAGCACTTTTGTTAGCGGATTAACCGAATACCGTAGGAGTTGAAGTAAAAATGATACTGTGACGTGCCATACCGAATGTTTTTCCTGTTGAAGAATTCCCCCACACATGAGAATTCTTGTGACTTCATATGTGCCTAGTTGGACTTGTAGTTTGTACAGGTATGAAATTGAATTAGTGAGAGACGGCAGCATTTTATGAGATTCATTTCGTTTTATTGCATTACAACTGCCGTTGCCAGTTTATCCTGACGACTTGGCTAAGCTACCTATTTGGCTCTCATGTGTGTGTGTGTGGTGGAGCAACCAGAGAACTAATATTTTCAAAGTTTTCATGCATAAATGCACACATGTGAATAAATTACATCGTTATTTATTGCCACTACGTCAGTGAGGGATATGTGCCCGTTTATTAGGATGATTGTTAGTTTTCCCTAAGTGTGAAGTTTGCAGCGGGAGTTTGTGTAATAATCGAAGGTATATAGGATGCGTGGATTGTACAATTTAATTTATTGAATTCCATGTGTTTCATCACGGTATATGAGAAGGACGTTTTTTTCTGGTTGTGAAGTAATAAGCTGAGAATTATATGGTAGTGGTAATAGTGTTTATTGCAGTTCTTCACCCTATTATTCCGTGATTCCGTCAAAGTGAACACGATTGTGACATGATAGTTAGCTGTCTATACAGATATTTCTTTATTAGAAGCCTGATGAATGAGAGTCTAATGGAAAAATAAAAATATGGTGTGGTTATTCGTTCTGGGGAGAGATTTTCTATGAAACAACATATGTGCTAGCTATCAGTCCAGTATTTATGAAGTAACTTTGAATGCATTTGTGTTGAATTCAAGTGTTTGCGTTGAGTCATCATTACCAGAACCGCTAATAAATGTTTTATGGGAATGTTCCTAAAGGGAAAAAACTACAAGTCTGGCTTCTTCTTTTTTGTGTCCTATGGTGTTTACTCTCCTTTCTGTAGTCAGTTTGTTTATGAAGTTTGATGAAACTCAAAGAGTCAACAGGGACATGCGTTTTTAAAAGGGGAAAAATTGGAATTGAGTTAGAAACTGTGACTGCGACAATTTATTCAAGTATGCAGAAGGAATGAGGATGAGCAAGGTGAATGCGAAATTTTGATTAAGCACACACGCAACGCTTGAGTGAACGCTTGAATTCATTATCAGTTCATTTGATACTTGACGCTTGGTCTAAGTCCGCACAGGGAGAAAAATTTGATTAAAAACTCTCGGAATGCTGACAGGGATTTTATCTTTTAATTTTTGATTGAATAACGGAACAAATCGGCAAATGACTGTGAATTTGGCAAAAATCGTTTCAATGGATATGTCACTGTATATCTTGTTTAGGAAGTGAAATACCGTGAATCGAAAAAGTACTTTTGTTATTTGATGTCTGCTGTGTAATAAGATGGTTTTATGAAACTTTTCCCACGCTTTGAAGCCTACAACCGCAAATATTCACGTTTCCTTATTCTTCCTCAGCTGCATCATTGCAAATAGGAATATTGGATTACTCTCAAAAACAGGTATTTCGACTAAAAAAATTGCTTTTACTTGAATTGCACCATATTATTGATAAAATGAAGGAATCCGGTGGCATTGAATTTTCTTGTGAGAACAAGTTTGAAATGGTAATTGATAACTGTCCTGCTGAGAAATCATAATACATTTTGCAATTAAATGGAATGAAATGAGATATGAATAACAAAGCTTCCAAAATTTGCCGTAGACTCCGCAGTGTGTTATTCCAAGCCAATATTTTAGACATGGCAAACCAGGCATGCATAAATTTCCTATTCTTTGTAACTTTGCCGTATCACTGAAAAACATACTACTACTACGTAGAAGGAACTACCACATTCATAATAATGCAAGATCTAATCTTAAGTCATCTTTGTAACTTAAACATTGTGAG
>JAHZNA010000596.1:0-38179 GCA_027743935.1 Sinodicranocentrus sp. ZH6 | reverse complement strand
TCACGTCTAATGTCAAAGAATCATGTATTGCAATGTTGAAAGCTGTTTTTAAGTCATTAAGTAGCTTTTCTGTTTCGTCTACACAAACACAAAACGATTCTAAAATCAATTCGAATGATTCATTAATATGCGGCAAAAATATAAGCGATAACTTACCAAGTGAACACAGAAACGAAGCACCCGGTGCAGTAGGCTGCTCCATGCCTGATTCCAATGAAAGCTGGAAATGTTTTGTCCATTCATTTTGTATAAGTGGAATAACGTTTTCAAACGGACCACTAGTCTGAGCTACAGCGCAAACAAACTGAAGCGTAGTGTTCAAATTTACTAACATCCTTCGCCATCTATTCATCTTACGATAAATTTTCCGGGTTGAATCGTTATCACTAGCCATAATTTCTTGAACATCGCTTCTACAAGTACAAATATTACAAGTTTTTAAATGAACAAAACGCAGAATGGCAGTTCTCAACAGAAAGAAATTTTGTTCAAATTTTATGCTTGACGAGAAATTCAAACCTAATAATCTCCAGTGTAATTAAGTCTTGACCAACACGACACAAAAACAGCTCCACTGTTGACTTCAATTCAGATAATAAAACTTTTGTTAAATCGACGGGAGAATCTTCATCGTACTGATGTGAGAAGGCAATGTTTTTCACAAGATGTACCACAGTACTCCGATATTCTTGAAGAAGTGAAAGTACGTCTTGCAGTACCACAGAGAACACTCCCTATGAACAAGGAAAACTAACTGGTCATATCTTAAGAGTTACATGGAATAATTCATGCAGCATGTAAATAAATTACACTTTAAGATCTTACTGTAGGTCCAGGAAACTGCAACACACTAGATAAATTTTGTGTAAGTCTGAAAGGAACCCTTTCAGGAACTCTTAAAGTTGTTCCTTTTCCAAATATAATGGTGAAATCCACATGAATAAATTTTCCTCTGTTGACGTTAACGAGCATATTATCCAAATGCCGATTCACCTATACCCAAAAGATAGCCAACTCCGGAACCAACTGAACAATCTTTCGTAAAAGTTTGTACCGACTGTAGCCACTGAGACGGCGTTTCAGCACACAGTAATAGTTCTCTATTAATAAATTAATAATAAGTTCCTACTTCCCATATATTCAAAAATACAGTTACAAAATACAAAATAAAACCAAATAAGAATACCTGGTTATTAGATCGCATGACGTTTCACTACTCAAGCTTTCATAAACCTCTCGAAGCGCTGCTAGATTTGACCGGTCTTCATAACCTAAACTGCTCATACGACTCCAAAACATTTCCGACGTCTTTTCCATGGATTTATTTCGTTGTAAATGTCGCTTATAGAGTGTAAATAAAGGAATTGCTTCAGGAACTATCTGTATAAGTCCTCCTCTCTTTCCTAAAGGTGTGATAGAGTAGGTTCTTGTTGGCAGGTTCAAAAATGACTGTGCAACTTTCAAAAGCTGCATAACGCCACAATCAATATTTAGATTTTCGGTTCCCTTTACCAAGTAGTCGTAAAGCTTGCCGTTACTTGCCAGTAGTCGAATACGCTTTGGCTTAGTTTTTGTTGGCAATGCATGCAAAGTAGCATGAATTCCGGTGATTTTTAAATGTGATGGTTGGCCAGGAAGGCACATTGAGAACTCTGAATTTTCTGTAGAATTCTGGATTTGAAAGTTTCCGAGAAAAGTGGGAAACTGGCAGCCTATTGTTGATCAAAAGTCCAAACCTTTCCGAATATTTTAGAAGGGCATTCATTGATGCTGAAACGTCTTCAAGTGACTTGCTTGACGACATATGATCCAGATATTTCTGTAATTCAGTCTTATGACGGTTGGTGAAATTGACGTCGGCCGGATTATCACTTTCAACAGTAATTACGAGTAGAGCTTCCAAATATGTGATAATCTGTTAAATATAAACAACAAAATTAAAATTCAAGTATTCATATTAGAAATTCGAGCATATTGCTGAAAATTTGAGAAGAAGTACTTACGGGCTGAATAAAAATCAGAATTTTTTCTAATGAAACCGAGCGTGTGCATTCTTTTCGTAAATATGTTAATCTCCTACTCCAGTCCACTGCAATCCTTTCCAATGACCACACCCACATGTCTTCCATAGAACTTGCTAAACGAAGAAGCTCTTGAGCAAAAATTGTAGAGCTCATAGCCAAGTTTAGATCAGATCTAAATTTATATGGAAATTGAGCAGCTCCTTCACACATGATGTCAGAGGCAGACGATAGTTTTTCTAGCTGATTTAAATTGCTTAAGATAACATTAGAACTCAGAGGTTCCTCCGTCGTGTCAACAAATGCATATGGTGACAAATCAAACAAATTTCTTCGTTTGACAGCAAATTTATTAGTTACCCTTGTACAATCATGGCTTGTCATAAATAAAGCCGCTTGATCAGGGTACTTTTCTAAAACGAAGGATCTGAGCTCAGGAATTTGAGAAATTTCAGCTAGTAGCATTAGCCATTCTTGGCTGCTAATAATATCTTCGGGGGTGAATTGATATCCTTCTCTAAACAACTGAAGTAAGCGAGTCATGGCCACTATCCTTAAGGTTCGAGATTTTTCATTTCCTTTCGTACCATGGGTCTCTTTTTCATTGGCCAATTGAACATACTTTCCGTAGCATTCTACTGCAGTGTATTTTAAGTTTTGCATTTCAGTCTCTGGGACACGCGGTGAGGAATTTCGATTCATACTCTGACTGTACGCAAAATCACCAAAGGCCACCCACGTTTTGGCACATTCCGGAAAAGATTGCAAGGCAACTTGGTGTAATGACTTTAATGTCTCAAGGCGATCTGCGAGACTTAAAGATTCTGAATTAAACGATGCGAAAAATTCATTCGATTCCAAGATTCTTGAGCAGAGTCTTAATGTGACTTTGTTCGCTAAATCTGCAGATTCCAAGGATCCGGTAACTACCTCTCTAAGTATATTGTAAAGTATCACAGATTTTCGATGCTCCATTGTTCTAGCGTAGAAATCCGCACAGATATTCAACGTGGATACTGACAAGGAACTCAATCGTAGCATGTTTAAATCTTCATCAGTTAAAATATTAGTCAAATCTATGCCCTTCTTGACCAGCCAATCCTTGACATACGTGATGTTTCCTGCTTCCAACATTTTATTCATTCTGATGCTTTCGAAGTTCTCCATGTTATTAACTACGATTTCTTCGGGAAATTTCTGAAGACAGGCATGCATTTTTTGTAGTGTAGGCAGTTTCAAAGTTTCCAGAATGTCGATATCGTCCAGAATAGATAAATCCTTCTTTTGGTAGTTTTGCATTTGTAGATCAATCAAGCTGCTCATAGCGCAAACAGATAGATCCAAGGTAAAACAATTCTTGTTTTCCGTCTCTTTTGACCTACTATCGTCATTTATATTCCATTTTTGTAATGCATCCAAAGAATCTTCGAGAATTTTAGAGGACAGTTCCTTAATTTCTTCGTGCAGTGTGCTTGAGTTAGAACCGATGTTGTCCTTATTATTCAGCAAATTTATTGCTTCTTCATATTTTCCTTCTAGGTAATAATACGCGATGATATTGCCCATGCCTTTTAGTCCAAGAGCATCTGCATATAAAATTAAAACTTGAGTAAGCATCTTCATCTGTAAATATTTTTTTCACGTACATGATCTGGAACTTTTTTAAGCTTTTCTAAGCTTTTTCATTTTGCAACAAATAACAGTTTACCAGTAATTTGAAACAAAGCAGATTCCATTTTTGGTAAATCGCCCATCAATGCTGCGTTAAAGTATGCCATAGAATACTCTCCTGATAGTATACAGTTTTCAATAATATCGGAACGAATTCTTTTAAGCCATTCCAAGAAAGGAGATTTGTTCAGTAAGTAAAACGTCTTCACATGCTATAAATTTAGACATATATGATTAATAAATCAATCATCACAATCACATGAAACAAAACGTATTAGTATTACATCTCTGCATTACCTCAGTAAGGTCTGTTTCATCTACCGCGCTTCCATGAATCCATAACTGAAATTTTTTTTCTAGCTCGAAAACGAAATGAAGTTTCCAAGATGGTACAGGAATTTTAGAAGCCCGACTTCGTTTGAATACAAGAAGAAGATGTCCAAAGAAATCTTGGGGTTTTCCAAGAGGAGTTTTTAACTTCAGACGTAACAAATGGTCTGCGACAACCGACAGAAGATTGTCTATGGGATCCATGCCTAACTTTGGAATCTTTTCGGAAGTTCCTATCAGTAGCTCATACAAAAATAAATTGAATTCTTTGTACATCAGCGCAGTGGGGGGATTATTTGAATCTTTAAAATCGACATCTGTTTCTGCACAGTCTTCCAAAAACAGTTCACCAGGATTTGACTAGTAGCCGAGGTAAGTTATACAAAACACGCTGGCAGCTATGCTTCAGCCTTTGTGGAGCCTTGTCATTAAACAGTAACTTCATTGTTTTCTCACATATAATATCCTGAATAGGACTCTGAAGAAATGCCAAACAAAAATTAATTCATTCAAGTTTCAACTCATGCAAATGAGTGGTGTAGGATGCATTTCAAAATTTATATTTTAAATCTTACAACTTCCGCATAGCCAGCATCTTCTGAAAACCACTCAAGTATTTTTACACCGTAACTCAACAGCGAGCTTTTCTGAGTGACAAGTTGAAGAAAGCCCTCGTAAAATTCGGGCTTCGTTTCATACAGTAAAGAGGAGTATGAATTCGTACTTTGTAAAAACTCAAATATCCATTCTGCCATCCATGTGTCTTCTGGCGCCGATAAAGCTTGCAATTTCTCCAGCCAAAAGCTCATCAGAGCTGGCAAAAATCTGAAATAATACGTAAAAATTCCGCTCAATTGATGTATTACGTGAAAGCAGGATTATAAATGTTGTTTTTGATTGCGAACTAACCTCGTTCCAGGAGACTCCGTATTAAAGGTGCCCGTTGATGCAATACTTGAAACAAAGTGTGAATGTACGGAACAGTGAGTTTTTAGCAGATCCATAGCGCAATGTTGCG
This sequence comes from Sinodicranocentrus sp. ZH6, assembly GCA_027743935.1. Lineage (NCBI taxonomy): Eukaryota > Metazoa > Arthropoda > Collembola > Entomobryomorpha > Entomobryidae > Sinodicranocentrus > Sinodicranocentrus sp. ZH6. The sequence continues at coordinate 33,139 of JAHZNA010000596.1, read as the reverse complement.
TTCGAGGATGCACATTCATGTTAGTTATATCAATTAATAATTCCAGAACAGTCGGTTGCAAAACCCATAAAGTTAGAAGGGAGCCTTTGTTGCCAACTAAATTGTAAAGAAGAAATTGCAAATTAAGTATGAAACTATTTTCTTTTTCTTAACGTTACTTAACAAGTGTTGGATTTACTTATATCTGCTAATCCTGCAAGTACAAAAAGACACGGAGAATCTTCTTCCACAGTTTTACTTCTCATTTTCTTATCATACGGTAACTTTGCTATGAGCCACTTGTAAGTTTTTTGCAGCAGATTTACATTACGAGTTCTCAGAAGAGCAACCACGAGGCTCACTACATAATGTTGGTCGTAAGGTGCGAGATTATCATGCATATCATCCATCATATTTAATAATGTGCTGCAGATATCCAGGATATCCTCCGAAAGCTGTGTCTGTGAAACGGCTACTTCCACCCACACAGCCATTGACTCAAGAAAACTGGAGAGAAAAAGCTTGGGCCATTTAATATAGCTCGAGTTGGTCGTTCCTAACTTCAGCTGAGCCTATAAAATAATGAATAAAACCATCCTATGAATATCATAATTACAATTATTACGTCAACTTTAGTAACGTTTGGAATTATTACTAACTTACCCGGAAATATTTAGTTATTGATTGACCCAACACTCCTCCAGCATAAAACAAAGCTTTGTTTACAGTAGATAGCAGCTCAAAGCGATATTTTCGATCCATACTGCGATGTGGTTCAGACATTCGAATGAATTGAAGCGTTGAGGAAACCAATCGATCGCAAAATTCAGTTATTACTGCTTTATCAACAGCACATTCCAAAGACAAAAGTGAGGTAAACGCTCTAAAAATGACATTTAGTATTATTAGGATGAGTACCGTGTTTAGAAAGTTCCACATTGTATGATTTTACATACCTGATAAGTTGAAGTACTTTTTGAAATTCTTCAGAGTCGGAATTTGATGTGGGCTGGACTTTTTTGATGGCTTGTTCTAAATCTTCCAATATTTGGCTCATTAGAGTGACTAAAAACCTTAGATCTTTCAAAAATTGACATTTTGAATTTTCCAGAAGCTCAGAGCAGCAAGCAAACTGGTCATGAGTTTGGCGAACATCTACCATCCATCCAACAACCATGTCGATGAAATCCTATGTAATTAAAATATGATTTAATAGACCCAAAAAGTTGAGAAAATTTTCGCTTATTTAATAATAGATATTTTGTACCTGAAAATGCGGATTTCTCCATGTGTCTGATGTAAAATTGGTTCCACAAACAAATATAGCCCCAAGCACTCTAAATACTCTCGGGTTACTAACGTCTTCTAAAACTTCATACACGCATTTGGTAAAAGTCACAATATCTTCAGAATCAAGGAGGCTGATTAACTGCAGGACAGCAAAATGGTTTAGTTACTTGTTACTTAATAATTAATTTTAAATTAAATTGGGTAATGAAAATATATGTATTCAAAACAGTATGTATCTTACATGAATAGAAACAGATTCTATAACATAAGCAGACGATGATACGTATGTTTGTGATCCTCTAGCAGTTCGAACCACGATATCAACAATCCATTGAAAAAATCTGCTTGTTTGTTTATCCATTGCTTTGCAAATATTTGAAAGCAAAAGAGCAAATCGTTTGGTACCGACAGTTTCCCATGGGAGACCTAGTTTAAAATTTATACATTTATATCATCCTTTTACAAATAAAAGGGAAGAGTTTAAAACTAACATGTACCTCCTAGTCCCTTAAACACTTCCAGGAATGACGGGCACAGACACTGGAAACACCGACATACATATTTCTGATTTTCTGTTTCAGAAAGTGCTCCTTCGATTTGAGAACAAATCGTGAAAAATGACTCCTCATTGTCCAGTCTAGCTAGCAATCGAGTTAATCTAGAAATTCGAACTTCTTCTGATTTTCCTCTGCCATCGCCCCCACCATAGGCACTGCTCATGTCATCATCTTGATGTGAATCAACTTTAAGCTCTCTCCTTTTGCTACGAAGATCCTGTTGAGAACCAGAGGAAAACCCCCCATGCAATCTTCTAGCTGAGCGACCCGACATACTTTCACAGTTATGTAGAGTAATCCACTTTCTTAACAGTATAATTTCCTATAGCTTTTCTCTAAAACATAAGCAAAGATTTATTTATTTTATATATGTTAACTTTTAAATACTACCTGCAAATAAAATTGTAATATATGAAACATACCGTGAACCGCTGTGCCATTCAGGTGTAACAAACAGTGTGCAAATCCACATTTCTCACGTCTTATCCATCTGATTTCACACTTCTAGGATTCGACATCAAATTTACAAACAGATACTTCACGTCGACCGCCATACCATGTCCTTGAAGCCCAGGCTCCTCAGCTCACCTGAATTGAAGCTGAGGGTAGTGGTAGTATTACTGCTGAAGTATATTAAGTACTTATATGTTATACGTACAAAGCGCCTAACACATTTTTTTGAAAGAAATGAACATACTTGTACTTCTAACTTACCAGTCATGTTATGTTTATAATTAGTTGAACTTTATAAAACTAAATCAGTCAGTCCAGTGCCCCCTCAAACATAAAAAACCGGAACCAGACCCAGATTAGCAGTTAGTAATTGCATTGATAGACTAATATTACTTCAGTATCTAACTAAAAAACTAAAACCACGTTTTATAACTGCTTTCAGGCGACCGAACTCAGACTTAACTGATTTTTTCCTTTCATCTTTCCAGTTTTAAGTTACTAAACTTGCACAAAAAGCACTTTTGTTTGTTTTGTTTACAAATTTTTTCTCTCAAAAAAGTTCGGATCGGCACGACAGAGCGAACAAACGTGCACGATATTTTGTACATGTGTGAATAGTACTTGTGTATATCTTTGCGATGTTCCTTCTGTACAAGAAGTGTGATCGGATGTGGAAAAGTGGATGTGAATATGTTTTTGAACCCTTTACTACAGCGCCGTTTCTAGCTGGATTGAACGGAAGCTCGATGTTAGTTTATGCAGAAAAAGAGTAAGAAAGAGCTTTAATAAATATTCGCATGAATTCATTTCCGGTAGACTCATCCCAATAAATTATTTCTTTGAGGATAATATGAGGAATTTTTTGGTATGTCAATGACATTCTATAAATCATATTATGTATTAATTAGGATGCTATGAAAATGTTCCTAACGTTCTTAATCTGTTATTATACCATGAAGCAAAGTGAGCGATATATTTCGACACATTTCTGATCAGTTGCAAATTAGGAGTTTTTCGAGATGCTTTCTAGCCATGCGACATGACATAATGTCAATTACATTTTTGAGTATTTATGATATAATACTGACGCAAGTCAACAAATTTACATATTGTGAAAATTATTTTATTTAATAATTAATTCTTAAATTACAAGGGTTCCAACGATTTGAAAAATTGGTTCAAATGTAGAGAGAATTGCCTTAAACAATAAATTATCTAATATCATAATTCCAAATGCAACATCGCTAAAACATATTATGAAATAATTTAATTCGTACTTTGAAAAGTTTATCGAAGGAGGAATAAAAGGCTCCTTTCAAGCTAAAACAGTAAAATAAAATCCCTAATTTCAAAGACTAAGTTATCACAATTCTGTATGCTTATCTTCATGTACTGGAGGTTCAGATTCATGAGAATCGGAGTACTTTGAACCTTTGCTTTGAACTTTGCCGATAAATTCGCGAAGCTCTCTGTCGTAGTCTTTCCATTCTGGTACGATGCGCTGTGCGGCTTCCAACTTAGGTTCTTTGGTTTGAGGATTGTTACACTACAAATAAACATCGAATGCAATAATAATTAAAGTTTAAATTTTACAGGTTTCAGGGTTTCATTTGTAAATGTAGATTCTAATACCAAGTCAATAGTTTTAGCCTGTTTCTTCGATCCTTCATCACACCAGGTTTCACACCATAACCATTCCTGAGGAAGGCTTTTAATTCCGACTTGGTATATCATATTATTTGGTAGATCCTGCATTCAGAAATTTGAAACGTTAGAGTTCGAAATAGCTAAAATGAAACAGAGCTTAATCCAGTTTGACTGATTGCAACACATACTTGATCCAAATTAGACAATGAATTAGGATCCTGACTTAAAGCTTGATATTGTCCGCGCAGCCTATCACCAGCGGCTACCCTTCTGAATCTCACAAGGTCCACAACGTATCTAAAAGTGTAATATCAGGCCAATGTCAAACCAAACTGCAACTATCAAACTTAGCAAAGAGTATCCAGATTATAGATAAGAGGACTTACAATGCAGAAATGTGGTACTTTCGTTTGCCAAGGTGAGATTTCCAGTATCCCTGCTTCCAAAACCTAAAGCCTTCCATCTCAGTACGGGAATCACAGAAAGGTGTATATCCGTATGGATTACCTATTGAAATTCAAATTCTTGCGTCGTAACTAAAGCCTATGCGATGAAATGATTTGCTCACAATCAGATAAAATATACATTGATCTAAAATAAGAAACACAATTTTAATAAGCCTTGCTTCAATCTTTTCATGCAATAAATTAATATGGAAAATTGAAACCAATATCAAAAGTGCTTACTGAGTGTTTTTGAGGACACTAAGCATCATAATTCTTAGTAAACGTTCATACAAATGGCCAGATGCGACCGAGAATACATTTATTACTTGTTCTTCCGTTTCCGGCTTTTTAGAACCAAATCCAAACCAACTTCCTGCTCAAGAAATATCCAATAAAAATAAGTACGGATGAAAACCACAAACCTTCTCCATTGAGTTGAGTTGAAAGCACATGATATTACCTGAAGACTCTTCTTCTGTGTCCAACAGTGAAACAGTTTCTTTCCCAGAATTACGTTTAACTTTAACTTTGATGACCACTGACTGGAAGGAATGCACAACCACTGGCTTATTGTTGTAATTTTCTAATGAATAAATGTCTTTTGATGGTCCGTCTCGAAGCCCTAGAGCCCATACGCCAGGTTCAGCTTTAAGCTGAAAGTATCCCAAATTGGCCATCACGATTGTTTCCGATAGTCTTTGCGCTGTAACCATTCAGTGGATAAAAAAAAATAATTTCTCAGACTTGACAAATATATTATTATGAACGCAGCGTTTAAGTTTGCATCGACGAAAACCAACCTTCATTTCCAGGTGTTAAGGTGAATTGTAGTCCTCGAGGAGGGGTTCCAGACTTTGATTCAAGACAATGACCTTCGACTAGAATGTACTCCAGTTCATATTCGCTATCTACTGATCCACTTAAGTCGCTCAATTTAATGTTATCTAAGTCATAAACACCATGTTTAACTTCAGCCATCCAGTTATCGGCGCCTACAATATTCTGTGTGAATATGGGCTCCCTGGGAATATTCTCGAACACCACTTTTTCTTGTGCGTTTACGCCAGCAATAAATCTGAAATAAGATTTTAATGGCAATTCGGAGTGTTTGGCTGGTGTATTGAAAACGATCTGCATTTTAGTCCATTGTCCAACTGCTTTCTTCAGTGCGGATAGGAATGCAGCAATTTTATGACCACTTCGTGATGCTGGATCTACAACGGCAACTAAATCTACGTAAAACACATCATTTTGATCCAATTTGGTCTCGACAACATGCGCTTTTTGGAATTCGGGGATGGTAAATCGTTTGGAATTTTTGGTTTTAGCATGAGGATTTCCGAGAGCAGAGCACATTCTCATTATAGCGTCTGGGTCTTTTTCGTCAGCATCTACAATAATTTGTGAAATTTAAACAAACATTATGATTAATGAATTCATGCTGAGATATGTATGCCTCTCATAAGTTTTCATTTACCGAAATGGCGTGCACAGCTATCGTAACTAAGCTTTTCAACAAGAGCCCAGTCGCCCACTTCAAACGTATCGTCCTCATCGATTGGTCCGATCATACGGCCATTCACTACCAACCCTTTATCTCCTACAGATATTCCAGCAAGCCTTATAAATGTAGATGATATTTCGTCCAGTTGGTTATCAGAGGATTTTTCTTGGTTAGTTCTATCATCCGAAAATTCTTCCAATAGTTTCTTCACTTCTGAGATGTCATTGGCAGCAAACGCGGCTACTACCATGTCTTTGAAAGCAGAAGATCCACCGTCAGTAGGAATAAACGCCATCCGTGAGTGCGTCGAAGATTCTGACAGGAAATCAATGGCTGTTTTTAAAAATTTATGTCCTTTTTCTGTCCCAATATCAGCAAATATCCAATTCGTCACAGTGACTGGTGATTTTCTTTTATTGTCTGGGGTGAGGTAGCTTAGGGAAGATGCAAGTTCGGCATATTGAGTTTTAAGAGTCTTCCCTGGTTCCCAGATTTCAGTGCCAAATGACACGTATTTTGAAGCACCTACATCTAATATTTTGTCGTTTAGCCTAAAATAAAATAAATTTGATAACTAATTTGGTTAATCAATGTTTCATCTTGTATTATGGTTGTATGATACAGCGGAGTAGCGGTTGCAGACAGATAAGCTCTGCTACCGCTGATTCATTTAATAGTGCGTTTAGTTTAAATAACCTACCTAGCAAGGACATTCGGCTTGTTCATCAAATATTCAAAAATGTCCGTATCATCCTTGACTCGACCATTGTAAGCATCTATTTGGACAGTCTGAGCCTCCCTTAGTAATTGATTAAGAACAACTTCTTCAAAATCATCCACAGACTCCCATTTTAAAGGAACACCATTCAAGAAGGCTCCAGGGGTGGGTCGACCACTTTTTTTAACAAAGTCACACGAAAGCTCAGCCCCGAAATCAAATTCTTCTCCTACTTGTGAATAACGCTTTTTAAGCAGTTTTATATCTCCGTTAGAAAGAGTCTGTCAAATTGAAACATTTTCAAAAACAAATTGGATAAAACCGTAAAATTGTTATGGTACATGACATTGAACTGTAACTTGAGTTTACATCTACAATGTCGTTAAATGCTCTTCTTGTTCGTCCTTCCGAAAGAGCATAATTCATAATTCGTCGAATTAAAGCGGAATTGCTGAGTTCGTCAAGCTCGTCTTTAGGGCTTTTCGGAGAACAAAACACGACTCCGATTCTGACAGGTGACTTGTGTTCCATGAAGGAATGGGCCATTTTAAGCATTGCTACGAAAATTAGAAAACGTTAAGTAGGCAAGCGTGAACAATCTGTTAATATTGAGTGGTTTACACGTTAAAAAAATATCTTATTTACACGAGGTCGTCGATATATCTTCTGGATTCAAGGTAAGAAGAAGGTTAAATACGTTGCGACGTACAGGACGTAACATAATTCCACCCATTCTGAAAAATAATTGTGTGAGATCATCTGGCCAGTCTTCATATTCATCATCCTTTTCAAGGTCGTTAACCCAGAATACTGACGAATCTCTCATATCCAATGCAAAATCAGGTTCTGCCGATGCTTTAGCACCCAAAGACAAAATAGTATTAACTTTTTCACGGTTAATAGTTGAGTCTGCATAGACAGCCCGGAGCAATTCCATAAAGTCCATTTCTGATCTAATGCTATCCATGAAACTAAATAAATCCGTTGCGTCTGGATCCATATAACTTCCTTGTAAAAAGAATGCTCCTTCGCCTTCGTCCAAATTAAACTGAGACGCTAATAATCGCTGGTTGTATGCAACTGCTCGCTTGAAATCGCTTGGAACACGAATAGCGCTTAAAGACGCCGCACGAGATGGGAAGTTACCAGAAACGTCTGCTAGTCCATCCAAGACATTCTCTTGAAGGGTGGAAAAGTAACAAGCTTGAAGTCCGAGTTCTTGAATCTGCCAAGCTTTTAAAGCTTCGAATTCCGATTTACCGCCTTTTGTGGAAGCTAAATGATTTTGTAACTTATCTAAACTTTCAGTTTTGTCAGGATGATTCTTTTGCAACGTGTCAAACATAAAGCCAGCGATCTCGTGTTCTTGATCTGAAAGTATTTGCAAATCAACACGTTAATTATATTACTAACAGGTAAATAAATTTTAAATTAATGATGATGCAAGTCTGATCATAATCTCATTTACCAGATTTGTTAATGCTTGAATCATCCTGAGCTTTATATTCTTGGGATTTGAATTGCAACTCCACTCCATAGCCTGAAAGTCTTAACTTCCCAGAATTCTTTTTTGGCTTTTGCCACGGGCGAAGTATGTACCCGACTCTATGTACTTGGCTTCTATTGTTACAATTACATAATATGGGTTAGAAATTCGCCGAGTGACGCAGATATTTACTGATAAAGCTAGCTCTTACTTTAAGTAATTATGGAACTCTAGGGTATTTCTAGAAGACAAACTTCCGTAAAGGATAGCGACCAATGGCTTAGAGTCGCTTGAACTGGAATCAATTGAAGACAACAAATTCCACGCATGTGACGGGTACTTATGGTCAATATTAATCGTGACCATTTCGTCTTCTGGAGACATGCTGGGGAGATTGTCCACTGCTTTCTTCAAATCTTCCACATTACAATAAATATGGCTTGCACCTAAATGAACAAACGCGTCACAACCTGCGCTATTGCCTTCAGTTGGAGCCAGCTACAATTTTCAAAACGACTCCATAAGTAATTCGTCAAGTTGCATTAAACTCAAAAGATCCGCAGGCTTGTTTATTACCTGCTGGAACATGACAACTTTAGGCGAGTAAGCACGAGTTCGTAAAGCCCATTCCATTAGCCGAAGTTTACTGGATGACAGCAGCTCAAACGCCGCAACGGTTGCCAAATCCATCTCCCCATCTTCTATCAAAAACATAACAAATTATTTAAAAATCACAAAAATGTTTCACTGCTGACAGTAATACTCATAACACCGAAAAAGAATAATTTAGCCACAGCAATTTACCGGAAGACGGAGGCGGCAAATGTTCAATCTTATCAAATAGGTTATCCACATATGTCCAATACAAATGATTATCTACATCCGAAACAAACTCCGCCGCTTCGGACAATATCGAAGTTGGAGACCATCGAGCAGAAAGTACTGTAGAGATCGTTTGGTCATGGGCTCCCACAACGGGCAACGACCCAAATGACCTTATAATTAATAAAAATCCGCACAACCAACACGTCAACATGTCAAAAGTCAACTGAGAACCGCTATGGACTCAGCTGATGTATATAAGCATACTAACAACTACCACCGATACGCGTTTTTTTCCGGAAAGTCATCCAGTTCCAGTTGTTCAAATCAAGAGCTGTGCCAGAGACGTCTTTGCATTTTCTCTTAATACTTCCGTTCATGCACAAATGACGACAGAAGACGAAGACAGATGTATGTAAAGAACCTCGCCTTCAGTTAGAGTTCAATTGCAAAAATGAGTTTTTTGCACAAGAACATTTACAGATGGGGAAAACGACTCTTTTTACGATGATGTTGAGTGAGATTTTGAGATGAATGTCTTCTCACAGCCACACACGCAGGCACACGTATGTAGCAGGATTTGTTGGGGAAAATGTAATATATGTATGTACCTTTTTTAGCTGTCATCCTTATAATCCAGAGGACGAGAGTGGATCTCCATGTTCCATACTTCCATAAAAAAAACTATTTTCCTTTTCATCTACATCTAGGTCTGTGGGTGTACTATAGTGTAAGTTTTTTACCAGGACCGAGTAGTTAGGTATATTTGGGAAAGATATACATATCCCTTGCTCAAATCGTAAGATATTGAAGGATTTGTGTTTATATATTACGTACTATTATGGTACGACTACGCAGCCTTGGTACATTGTATCATATGATTTCCCGTTTGCTACATGGTGAATTTTTAATGCCATGAGATTAGGTGTTTTCTCTTTTAAAAAAATCACCCAAGTATAAATACACCTGCTCGATATGCTCAACGCAAATAAGCCTTTTTGTCAATGAGTACAAGAGGGTATTAAAACATCAATCAAAATAACTTGCAAAAAATCATTCCTTGTGTACATTACTCGAATTACGTGTGACTTGTGGTCCAAGTTGTGGGTGGTAGTTAGCTGAGCGCTTTCCATTTCCAACGTCATTTGTGAAGAAACTTAAATACGTTGTCATTTTAGAAGTTACGAATTGACGGGGAAAAAGAAAATATCTATATTTAAGATTTATAATTTGGAGGTGTGAAAATACCGAAAATGTAGTATGTAGTATGGAATTGAGTACTTGTTCATTGTTGGGTGTAGATGTGAATATGTGAATCAATGGGACGTTTTGGAAACTCAATATCTCTGCGTTGATTAAATTAAGGAAATTATTGCTTCTCAAAAGGAGGTGACAAAGGAAAATGTCGCAGACGAGTAGTTTAGTTATTCCCATTGTGCTGTGGGGGAAAGATGCACCCTCTCATCCTATCAGCTCGATTGCAATTTCTGCAGATTTGAATTCGATAGTAACGGGTTGTAATGATGGCCAGATTATTATATGGGATATTGAACATCAGGAAAGCAAATTGCAGATGGGAGGAGGAGAGCAGGTTGATGGGGGAGAAGTTACCCCGCAAACTTTGCTGGAAACATCCCCTTGGGAGGTTAGTAAACTTGCGGAATTTTTATTACGCTGTCCCTTTCATTTTCATCAGACATAGCTCACACGTGAAAATAAATGGGGTATGGGAGATAAGTTTATACATTATGATTATTCTGATTATATGTATGTATTTTAGATGACACCTCGCTGCTTCTTATATTGGCCACTCTGGTCCAATTTTATCTCTTGCCTACGTGCATCTTACAACTGATTATTTTGATCTCATAGTCAGCTCTAGTGATAACGGGTATGCACTGAATGAATTGTGTTAATTGCAAATTGCTGCACTTGCACAAAATAACGCTAAGAGAAATTTTAAAGTCAAAGTCTACTATATTTTTCTTCACAGTGAACTCTGTAACTGGGATGCAGTTGATGGGCGCTGTTTGGAAACAACCAAATGTCTAAATCCTCATACAAAGATGCAGGTAGCACTTTTAGCCATAACTTTAAACAGACCTGGTAGTACTATCAGTAATTCAGAAAATATAAGTACCGCATGCTTTAATTATTTTTCAGCCGTACACTCTAGCATTTTGTCCATTGGAACCAAAGTTGTTTTGTACTGGCTATTATCCGGATATTCATATAATTGACCCTGTGACACTTGAGACACTACTTTGCCTGAGCTCACACGTTAATCCAGATTGGATTTCTGCACTTCATGTTCTGCGCCCCAACAAGAAACTTGGTAAATTTAATAACTGATAATAAGTTGTCTATAACTTACTCGTCCTCGCACATACTATTTCTTTATTTTTGCATGTCTGATAGATGATGTTATCCTTGCCACAACAATTAGCGGTACCGTTAAAGTTTGGACAATAAATGAAATAGAGTTTCGCGAAAAGACGCCCTTGTATGAAAATGAATCGAAGACAATCCGAACAAAGAATGTATCTACGCTAGTCTGCTGTCTATTTAATAATCGCACGGTTCTTATTGTCTCTGATAAAGTTTGGCAGGTACTATCCATTAGACTGAAAGTAATGCAGTTACATAATGTGTTCATGCTAAGACTCAAAAGTTGAGGAATATGGGTTGAACTTTACAGATCTATGACGCAGGAGATTTCTCAGTTCTCACCCAATGCGCACCCAAGAATAAATCTGAAACATGGGTCGGTGGTGAATTCATATCTCCAGAAAAAGTTGTGATATTTGGATCTTCGGGAAAGGCATATTTGTTTAAATTACCTAACAAGTACGGGTTAAAATTGCTAATTTGTGTGTGCATCAATAACTAATGATACGTGTCTATGAATTTAGAAAGGCACTAACAATAGTATTTCGGGTTATAGTTGCATTGTAGATCATAAAGACTTTCATCGGATTGGCTTTAAGGATGAACCATTTAATTATTGTGTATTCAACGTTCCAAATTCTAAGCCATTGGTTGCCCCACCGTGCTTTAATGTTATTTCTGTTGGTGGTGAATCAGCAAGAAAACCATCCAAATTTATTCTTCTCAGAGGAGATCATGAATCAAAAATAGTTGTATGGAATATACCGGACGTTACAAACTCACAGATCTCCCAACTTAAACAAATGGCGTTTGGTGAACATACAGCTGAATCAGAGGAAGTTCGAAAGACTCCCAATCCTAGTTTTCATCCTCCAGGTTAGTTTATATAAAATGTGTTAAGTTTTGAACGCATTTCTTAAAAATATTTTTTAAAATATTGTGGAATTCCTTATTTGCAGAAGTACCACCTAAATCAGTTTCTAGTCTTCAACAAGCATGGGACAACTTGAAACCGTCGCCACCTGGAATATTGGATCAATTTGTTAGTTTTATATTTAAATAAGTTTTTCGTTTTTCATGAAATGTCACGTTTTGGTAGTAATAATTATTAACTTTGTTAAAATAGGACACTGATGAGTGCAGGGGTCCATTGTTGACGTGTTCTATTTTCATTCCACAACAAAGTCGTTTAGTTTGCGGCAGAGAGGATGGCAGTATTGTTGTTGTTCCAGCTACTCATGCTATTATGTTACATCTCTTGCATGGTCGCCACCAACAATATGAAGGTATGTTACATAATGTAATATGTAATTCTTAATTTATATTACATAGCGCATGTTAGGGATTGCGTATAAAGTTCCTTTCTTACGGAGTAAATACCTTCATTAGAAATATAAAAATTAACTAATACATGATTTTGTTTCAAATTATTGCAGAATGGCCACTTCATCAAATTTTGTTGGGACACAAGGGGAAAGTAAATTGCTTGGTTTATCCTCATGGTGTTCATCCGAGGTATGACCCGGCATACCTGGTGTCTGGGGGTCGTGACTTTTCAGTTATTGTGTGGGACATCGTAAAATGCGATTTACTGTATCGGTTTTGTGTTCATGCTGGTGAAATCACGCAAATTTTGGTTCCTCCAAACGAGTGTAGCGTAAGCTCAAATAAAGTTATTTATGACCAATGCAATTAAAACTATTTAAAAAACTCATAATCCGTGTTTTTTATTGAAATTTTAGGCTAGAGTTCTTCAAACTGTTTGCAGCGTTTCTAGTGACCATTCTGCTGCACTTTTATCTCTCCGGGAAAAGAAATGTGTTTTGCTTGCATCTAGACATCTTTTCCCAATAACTTCGATTAAGTGGAGACCAATGGATGATTTCTTAATAATTGGATGTGCTGATGGAACAGTTCATGTTTGGCAGATGGAAACTGGTCACTTGGACAGGGTGCTTTACGGTATGGCAGCAGAAGACGTTCTTTTGGCTTGTGATGAAAATGGAAATCTAACAGCCATGCAAGAAACAGGCCTGGCTAATCCTGCTGTACATTTCTTCAGAGGACTAAAGTCGCGTAATCTTGCTGCTATTCGCCATGCCGCTCAGGTATTTCGTTTAATTGTTGTTTCCATATATTATAATGCTTCTCCAGATGGAACATATCCCGAATTTTTTATTCTTTGTTGATTAGAGAGGTTTAAACCAACTGCATCAACCAGGACAGCATGGTCCAGCAAATGATCCTCTTGACCATTCCAGAACGCGTCTTCCTCCACTAGTGGTGCAAGGTCTTAGAACTAACGATACTGACCCAGAAGCTCACGTATTGTTCTTTGACGTGGAAGCTCTTATTGTTCAGCTATTGTCAGACGAATACGGTGCGTTATCTCCTTGTACATTAGAAGCTCAAGGACTGATAGGCCAAACAGAATATTGCAAGATAGTAACGTTGACTCATTCTTCTAGTCCTGATGCGCAGAAGAAAATAGCCGGTAAGTGTAATTAACGGGGACTTACACGTTATTTAGAATTGTATGCATTACTAGTGGTGAAGGTTAATTTGGGTTACCAACTAATGTCTATGTATTTTGGCTTTGTGTGTTGCTAAAACTGTTGGTGTGGAATGCTTGTGGTGTTTGTTTGGGCATATTTGAATCGTATGCAGACTTTTTTGGAAAGGTGAAAGATAGGGCTGGAGATATGGAGAAGATTTTAAAAGACAAAGATAAGCATGGTACGCTTTTAATTAAATTCTTTTCGGAGTGTGTTTCTTGTATCTTTATTCTATTGCTGGGGTATTATTCTCAATACTTGTTTGCTCGTGCTTACTCTATCAGGACTGTTCGCTAAGGTAAAAGAGGGTGCTGAAAAAATACAAGCCAAAGCCGAATCTGCATTGCTTATCAAACAGGAAAAAGAATCAGCCAGCAGAAAAAGTATGTTCTTTGGTATCATCATCGCTTCTAAATATTTATTCCTGCTCTTTTGCATTCATATTCATTCATATTCAAAACATTCCAAGTTGTACCAACATTACATTTACTTTGAAAGATTCTTCTGCAAGCTTGGCTGGCATTGGAAGTGATGGATCTGTGGTATCTAGTCGGAGAAATCGTAATCTAACATTTGAATCTTCAATACCAATGGAAATCGCCCAACTTCTAATATCTCTTTTACTTGGATGGGGACTTGATGGAGAACTAGATACTGTTTGTGAAGCCCGACTTGGCTTACTTAAACCACTAGTTCCAATTTGTTTCGGACAAATATCAAAAGGAGGCTACATGAGTTTAATGTCGCCTACTTGGAAACCGTCTACCAGGTCGAAATTAGAAGAAGCTCTTAAATTCCAGTCCAGTTTGTCACAGCGTGTAAAATGGTTTACCAGTCGTACTCATTGGGAAGTATCATGTTCCTTAACTACGAATCACCTTCTTGCAATTGTCGCACTTGCCAATACTTTAATGTCTATGCAAAACGCCACTTTTGTTGCCGAACAGGAGAGAATTCGTAAAGCCAACAGGCCCTCAACCAAGGGCACCGGACAGCTTCTGCCGCAACAGGATGATGGATACATAACTCAGCAAGCAGCGTCAAAGCACGGATGGTCCCTTGTTGCAACTCTTCATTGCGTGATGTTGCATGAAAAGCTAAAGCACTCAATTTGCTACAAGGAACCGCTGGTGGAAACATTGGCTTTAAGGTGGCAAGATCGTTGCGTTGAAGTACGCGATGCTGCGCAAGCCCTATTGTTAGCTGAACTCTCTCGAATTGGTGTCGACGGTAGAAAAAAATTGGTAGATCAGTGGGCTCCGTATCTTCCAAATCTTAATGTTGATCCATTTTCTACCAATGTTAACGTAACGCCGGTCGGAGTGGGCCAGCAAGGTACTCCGGTCACAACCCCATCGAGTCAAGGAGAGCCTACTGGGGATGACCAAGCGTCCTTAGTTGGCACCACGAGTGCTAACTCTGAACAAGATTTTGATGAAGATGTGGATGAACCAAGTCTTAAACCATCGCCGTCAGAACATAAGCGAAAGCAAACTACTGCAATAATACTTCTTGGTGTTTTGGGGGCTGAATTTGGTCAGGAAATTACTGCAAGAAGTATGGATAGTGGGAGAAATAAAGGTGTCGAAGGATTCGGAGTTGGGAATAGTAATTTGGCTCGACTAACAAGTATGAAGTTTTTGTTAGCACCTTAATATGCATAATACATTTTAACAAATCATCTTAATTTATGCTACTTTTTCATTGTCTACAGGCAAAGCGCTCAGCCATTTGCTACTAAATCCTCAACAAAACCAATCCATTGGGGGAAAGGTTATAGTTGCTCCAACTGGGCCGTACTCTCCATTGCGCAGAGCGGCAATTGATCTGATAGGGCGAGGCTTTACAGTTTGGGAACCATTTTTGGACGTTTCAAAGGTTTTACTTGCGCTTCTTGAACTTTGTTGTGAAGCAGATAATTTGGTGCCGAGGTATTGAACAAAAAATTCTTTACTTGTCTAGATCTCCTGTGTATATCGTGATGTATGGTTTAATTATGCAAATTGTTTTGTGGTTTATTCCAGCATGTCATTTGGACTTCCGCTTACCCCACAAGCTGATGCATGTCGTACAGCACGACATGCATTGACTTTAATTGCAACCGCAAGACCAGCAGCATTCATTACTACGATGGCTAAAGAAGTGGCACGATACAATACACTTCAGCAGAATGCACAAGCTATTCAAATCAACCTAAACAACATAATTTTGAATCGCTCAAAACCAGAAATTTTACGAGTCATTGAGTTGCTCATTGAAAAAATGCAGTCGGAAATATCAGATCTAATTGTGGAGGTATTTGAGTCATAGTTAATTATCCGATTGGTGAAATATGTTTGGCATGTTTATGTGAAGCAATTGCTATCAATCCACCTAAGTGCTCCTGGGACCTTGTTTAAGTCACGGATGTCATTCTATTTTGACAGGTAATGGATATTGTGCTGCACTGTGTTGATCACGGCCACCTGAAAACGAGGGGTTTGGGCGATGTTTTCCCAGTGCTTTGCCGTTTCTCTCAAGTAACTCATTGTCCAACTACCCGGCGAATTGCAGTCGGCTCAAAGCAAGGAAGCCTAGCAATTTATGAGCTGCGATCCTCTAAATGTCAGACTATACCTGCACATTCCAGCCCAATAACAGCTTGTGCTTTTTCACCTGACGGCAAGTTTTTGGCAAGCTATTCGTGCACAGAAAATAAAATGTCGTTTTGGCAGGTATTTCCACATAACGAAAAACACCATTCACCAATTACTGAAGTCATACGAACAGGTTGTGAGAGGAATGATTTATGGAGAAAGTATAATTTATCCTTTACAGCAATCTAGCTCTGGAATGTTTGGTTTGGGACACACACAAACTCGGTGCGTGAAAACCATAAGTACGGTTCCTTTACCTGACAACTTGAAGAATACAATTCGTTCACCTCGACTCGTTTGGACTGGATCGAGGAACGTGAGCCTCTTGCTAGCCGATGGATCTGAAAATCGATATGGAGTATAAAACTTTCAGGGATCGTTGTCCAAGTTGTAGGGACGTTTATTCAAAAAATGTGTTTGGTCGAAGTCAACAGCCGGTATTACATGCATGATGCATGCATGCAGGTACAGTATGGCATATGCCTTCTGGAAGAAGTTGTCAATTTGTCAACTATTGTGGTAGAATTCTAGTCACACAAAGTAATTTTACTTTACATGTATGTACACATTCCAGCATTGTAATTTGCGAAATGAAGTTTGAAAAATTTGCGATAAAATGCATGCATTGCGCTACAAATATGCATTGCATACTTAAATAGTTTATAGTGACTAGAGATTATAACCCGTATAAATTTAAATTATGTAGTGTTTGAAAAGTGTCAAGTGATGTGCTGGTATGTACGAATTTAGGTTTTATTACCGTGCTTGTGCAAGTATTTTGTTAAATGGATTTATTCCTTTCGATTCCAACATCCCTTTTGGTGATCTGAAATTGTTTACTTACAACTAATATTTTACATGTTCTGGCTCACATTATGTTTCAAGTCCAGTTAATAAAAATCTTCAACTTCAAGCTAGTGCATGAGTTCACATAAATAATTGGGAAATGTGGTGCATCTGGGGAAAAATAAATTTCATGTGTAAATGAAAATAGCATCATACCCACATTTATTCAAGCATGGTTTTCATATATTTACACAACTGTGGAAAGCAGTTGTGAAATAAGTCTAGTTGTGTTCAGCGGCGCATTCATTTCATCACGGAAAGGGGAATTTTGTATCACATTCGCTGCCAACTCTCGTCTCATACTCGTATCATGGCTATGTTTCTTGATTTTCATTTCAAGATGAATTCAGCAGCAGTACACACTATTGAGATTCAAGATATATCAGATATCGTGTAAACAGCTCTGGTTTTCTGTGTGAGCAAACTTGTTGTTTCTTCAAGACTTACTTTCATGTTCCGTTCATATCTTAACTTCCCATTAAGCAACCTAGGCACTGATTTTCTGAGGATTTCCTCGCTTTCTTTTTTAAAAGAACAATCCTATATATGAATTCATGAAATGAAAATGACGAGTAGCGTAATGGTCACTTAAAAATTACAGCAAGTCTTCTTCCTGCTATTAAATGGTATACATTTTTCCAAGTAATTATTTGTGCATTACATTTGCCAGACTTGGACTTCCCAGCAATGAATATGAACCATGGAAGATTCTTATCAAACATCATATAGCTCACAACACTGACAACACAATAGCTCACTTCGTTCTTGGCCGTGTGTGTGATGATGAATAAATGTGAGCTCAAAAGGGGAAGAGAAAAACAGGTATTTATTCTCATTGTTTTACGGTGCAACCTGAAAATCCTATACGTTCCTGAGCATTTATGTAACATTCTGTGTAAATATAGTGGTTTATTTTCATAAAAATCATGCAATAGGGAAATATGTACACTTAATAACAACGATGAGGAAGTGTAATAACAGTTCCTCTGCGGATAGGGATTTGGGTGTATGCGGCTAGCTAAATGATTATGATGGTTTAGAAAAATGGATTAGTATTTCAAATTACGTGTGTCCCATGGTGCATGCAAGTGTAAAACAACAGCACCTTCACAACTCACAACAGTGCAGCTGGGAATTACATAGTACGCTATTGTGTTGATTGTAAAACATATCTGATGAAGAGCTACCTGTGGTATAAAACCCACGATGTAATGGAAATTTAAAAAATTAAACCAGACGTAACACTAGACGCATACAGCTCGCTTGTGCATACTAATACTACCCACAGCTCATTCACTAGATTTCATTGATTGTTGTCGGCTACTCTGAGTTGGTTCTCCTGACTGTCAAGTGCATGATTGGCAGGGCAGCAGAGAAATAGCAGAATACAATGGCAAGCTGAGTTTTGCTTTTTTAGGGTTAAACCATTGTTGCATCTGGACCGTGTCTTTGCGCATAGGGTATGGTAAAGCATTTTGTGTGTGGCTATCATCAACAAAGATCAAAATTGCAATTCTTTTTTCATCATGAAATCACGATAATGATGAGGATGTATATGTTCGCATAGAAGAGTGATCCTCATCCAAAAAAAAGGTTTAGTAGAATTGTAAAAGTCATCATCGCATTATGCATACTCACCGTCATCCATCAGTTCAAAACCTGTGCTCAAGGTGAGCAGTACATCGGGAACGAAGTTTATTTTGCTACCTTCTTTATCTCCTTCACTATATTTTTTTGCATATGTGAAAATGTGTGAGTAAAAACTGGTGGAGAGAATACATTCGGATTTTGCAAAGTACTTTTACTTGCAGAGGTGTAACTGACGGTGTTCAAATTCTCGTTCACTTACCTTTGCCTTTCTAATCAGACTCAGACTTTGTTTGTAATCCTCTTGTCTTGTTATTCTTTGAGTGTCTTCTTACACAAAGGGAAAAAGCCGGTTGGTGAATCATTTCGATATTAAGACAACCACTGTATAAGTAAGAGAGTATATTATTGTGTAATGATGTGGAACAGGAGTGCATTTTACTTGCAGTTTTCCTATGACTAGTTTTTCAGCTGGATAGCTTATGCAGTCACTTGTAAAGTAATTTATTAACGTTTTACATGCAACCCATGTGCAGTTTACGGGGAGTATAATTTGATGTGCTGTCTATCGATTCAAACCTGCTCAGAGAACGAAATTGTATGAAACGCCCAACTATTAAGAAAACAAAAATATTATCCTAGCTATTCCATGCATAAGGCATTTAAACTGAAACAGTGGAAAAGTTTTTGTATGGGGTCGTCTACAAAGACAATGTGAAATGTCATAAAACTGATCATGTGAAAGTTTCATTTGCTGTATAGATGAGATACGACTTGGAATTGTTGGAATATGACTTTCGGGTGCGTGCAATCACTCAAATGATTTTCTGGTAATGCACCAACGGGGTGTTTTGAGAATTACCCTATTCGTCTTTACCGATTGTGAGTCTTTTTACAATTAGTCGGTTTTAGAAAGGGTTGCCGGACCGTGGTTGTGTAATATGTATATTATCATGACATAGTGAAAAGTGTAATTATAGAACAATGATTACAATTAAATCCAGTATTAACGTGATACTACTGGTTAAAGTAATTGTAAAATGGTGGGGTCTTCTCTCATTGACGTTAGCGAAGTTGACTGGTGCTCAGTTATTCGGGGAGCCGGATTCGGCTCCGCCATTTTGGAAAAACGATATCAATAACAATGACAATAATAATCGAGGAAGATTTCCACCAGGAATTAAACCAGAGGATGACATAATTCTGCCGGCAGAGTACTGTTCGTCATTTTTACCAACTAAACCTTGTTCAAGGTCAGCAAGTTTATTCTAATAACTCGGGACAAATGTAAGTATATGAATGTTTGATTATCTTAAATGCTTTTTGCTTACCTGAAAGCTTTCCCACGTTTTATAGTGAGCATATGTCAATGAACGCATTGCTGCAATTTTGTTTTCAGAGGTTTTATGATTATTGCTCCTTCTATCATACAACCATCGTCCATTTTTAAAGCAGTGGTTACTATCAATGATCTCTCAGATGCACCACGACTGGGTTCGTTATTAAATTACAACCCATTTGTAGATGTGCGATTAGCATTGTTCAGAAATGGAGCTGATATACAAGGCTCAAACAAACTCATTTCTCCGGGGTCATCAGATACGCTTCAGATTCTTGTAAACCCAAATTACGTTATATTCTTGTAATTATGATACGAAAGACTTGCTCTTAAGTGTTTTTCAATGCGTTAACTAGGTTCCTGGCCAGTTGCCACAAGCTGATTATAAAATTAGAATAGAAGGAAATCATCCTGGAACTACGGGCGGTACATTGTTTTCCACCGAGTCTCCTGTCGCGTTTTCCGCAAAGTTCTTGTCAATATTAATTCAGACCAATCGATACGTTTTTTCGGGTGGTCAGAAAGGTAATAGATATTGCAATTGGAAGCAGCCTATAATTGCCCAAGACGTTATTTATTTTTCTTTCACTTATAATATCAATTACTTTCAGTTTTATTCAGAGTCATTTTGTTGAGAAGAGATTTGCTGCCATATGAAGACCCTATTGACATTTACATTCTTGTAAGCCCTTATCATGCAAGAAACCAATTTTCAATCAATCCTACAGTAAATATAAGCAAGTTGCAAGCAATGATTACATAAACAAAGCTGGGATAATTTTTATAATTATAGGATCCGCGTGGCCTAATCATGCGAAGATGGCCGTCCCGTTTCAGTAATAATGGTAATTTCGCTGCTTCAATTAACTGATAAAAATACAAACAATTTGGTAAAGTTATTATCTGCATATATGATTTGAATGGGAATAAACTTTCATACTCTATATTTGATGTAATTAACGGGAAGGTGTTGTCGACATGGAATACGAGCTTCCACCTTTTACAGCATTAGGAAAATGGAAAATTCGTGTCGTCGCCAACTCTCAAGTTGAAGACAAGTATATCTTGCTGGAAAAGTATTTTCAGCCGTTACATGAAGTACGAATTAAACTATATATATTTGCACAATAATGATACTAATTAGATATAAGTAATATTATCAGTTATCCTACATTTTGTGAACATCTTTCTGTACGTATAGGTATTTGTATCAATGGATCCTTTCATTTTATCAACGGAAGAAAGTATTACAGTAGGTATTGGCTCATTTTACGGATCAGAAAAGACTGTGCGAGGGAATACAACTGTTCGCATGTACGCTTCATATTGGGGTCCAAATCCCAGGCGAAAAGACTGGCAATTTATCACAGCAAGAGAATTCTTTCTTGTATGTATTTTATACATAGTTATTTTAATAAGTATTTTTACAAGCTTTTTACTTACAAACAACCCTTTCCTGACAAACATATTTCGTTGTAAATTGTATTTGTATTGTATTCCTAATGAACCCCCTTCAACTTCATTTGTTGTTGAGAAATGTCAACTACTGGCCCAAACTGCTTGTTTACTTAGATGAAAACGCATTTCTATAAACTGTAGTCATCATCATCATTATGATTTTTTGTAGATAGGAGAGGAGGAGCTGACATTTGAAATGGAGGAAATTACTCAGGCTATAGGGGATATAACCAATGTTGCCATTCGAGTAGAAGCTGATGTTACAGAGTACTTCATTGACGAAACAAGATTCGGTATTTTTTCTCTTACATGATAATTGCATTCAAATGTCAAACAATGACAAAAGGCAACAAGCTATTCTATTGTCAACTTTGAGCCGCACTGATAACCTCCGCTTTTGACTTTGTCTAAAAAGGTTTCGCCGAGAGTCGCATCATAAGGGAAACCATTCAAGTTAAATTTTTAGGGAATGCTCCATCAGTATTCAAGCCAGGATTGCCATTCCACTTTGCTGTATGGATGTATAAATATTTTAAAAATAATTCATTTTGCCAGAGATTGTTATAAAAAGGGATATGACATGTTAGGTTGCAATCGGCACAATGGATTTGGAGAAAGTATCAGAGGATAGGCTGAAAACCTCTCTATTCCGTATACGTTCCGAAGTGTATTTGAATAGTGGCCAAAGGATAGATCTCGGTACTTTAGTTTTGAATCCGGTAGAACTGGAATCTGACGATGATAATATAATCGACAATTCTCGGGAGGTTGATGAAATCGAAGCAAAGGATGTGATTTTAAAGCATCAGTTAGTCATTTCCTCAACCGTATTATTTCGAATGATTGCAAAAAAAAAGTATAGGAATCCAATTCTGAATTTCCTATTAACCATTTAAATTGTGAAATGTAAAGGGTTACAAGGTACTTGGAGGAGGCAATGGTTGAAATGGATTTACATTTACCGAAGACATCAGCCCGGCTTATTGTACGTGCCGAGTATTCTGATGAGTCAGGTGCAATCGCAACAGGAGAGCTTACCGCTGTAGCGGCTTATTCGCCCTCAGGAAAGTTTGCTAAAGTGATACTCAAGACTGCGGATGCGATTTCAGTGGGACAATTTGTTGTTCTTCATTTATATGCTAACTTTCCCATCAACCACTTCCATTATGTGGTAGGAATTACTGCTTTTTATAATGCTGATTTATCTCAGCAATAAAATGCTGGAAAATTATTACATAACTATAAATTTTTCTGATGAAAAGGTTGTCGCAAAAGGAATGATTATTAGTCACGGAACTGAGCGTTTAAACGCCTACTGGAGCTTACCCAAGAGCTTTACCGTAGTAGTTGGTCCTGAAATGTCGCCTGGATTTCGAGTTTTAGTATATTGTGACACACGGAGAGGAGAGATCGTCACGGATTCCCTTTTTATTCCAGTGCATAACTTATATAGGTATCAAGCGCAACTGGTAATTAATCAGGCTAAGGATCGGTCCAAAGATAGTTTAGAGTTTAGTTTTATTGGAGCACCGGCAGCGTACTTTGGCTCATCGGTGCAAAGAGGTGTGAGGCATTTAATGCAAGCGGGAAATGAGCTAACACCAGCGTATGTTTTAAATACCCTGCATTCCCTGGAACCATGGAATAAGTCCTTAAGTAGACTTGTGAGAAGAAAACGTAGTGGGGAAATACCAGATGAAGTTGAATATTTTCAGTCTTCCGGATATGCTTTAGATTCGTACTCGGCGCTTTTACAATCTAGCTTAATCATGTTTAGTGATGGGTTTGTGCCAAGGTCATCGTTACTTATAGGTGAAGTTAAATATTTATAGCTTTTTGAATAAACACTTCAATGCGTGTCTTTACTCAGCTTTCGGTTCGTATGCAAAATTTAGGCGGAGATGATTGTCCAGAGGAGCGATGTCTAACTGTTCCAGGTTGCTTTCGCTTTATTGAAAAATGTGATGGGAATAGACAATGTGCGGATTCTACCGATGAGCTTGATTGTGAGTTGGGAATGTTGTGATTTTAAAAATCTACAAATTTTTTAAAGATGTTTATACTAATGGAGATGGGTTATTTTTAGGTGATTTCTTTGATGATGAGGACATTCACAATTTCAGAGTTAAAAGAATCAGTCGTTTCGCGGTAATTAATTGAAATAATGTTTGTGTAAACGCATCATAATGATATATGAGCGAAATCAGATTTCCTAAATCTTCATTTTTCCTTATTAGGACTTTTACGATCCGAGCGACGGAGATTGGGCATGGACAAAAGAAAACATTGCACATGGTGGTGACTACATTCTCACAAGAGACACGCCAGGTGTAACTGACACGTGGTATTTAAACGGCTTTTCTGTCAGCAAGCAGTATGGCTTTGCCCTAATTGACTCGCCGATAGAGGTAATGATAATGATAAGCACGTACCAAAAACAGAAGAACCTACTCAGGCAATAATGCTAAAACGAGAATTCTCAAAGATGTTTTATCGCATCATTCATTCAAAAAAATTTATAATGGTCAGCAGCCAGCCAGCTTTTCTTACGTACGTTCTTTTTCCATTCTTAGTACGAAACATTACGTCCATTCTTAATGGTCACTGATGCTCCATCAACCATACGATGTGGGGAGCATGTTGGTATCATTGCAATGCTTTATAATAAAACGCCTAAAGAGATGCTGGTCATGGTAAGTCTGGCAGGGTCTGATGACTACGAATTCGTTCATGTGGGTAAAGGTGGGTTAATGAATTTCGACGATCAAAACCCTCGGTTTTCTTCCGGTGAACATCAGCATCTTGTTTGGGTATGTCTATATCCTATATTATATCGAAATGGCTTACAGTTCTCCAGAAACCTTGGGATTAAATAATTTTCACTGCATGCTTTGAAATATTAAGATGGGACCCAACAGTGAAACTGAATTAAGACTCCCTGTTCGTCCTACTATACCACAAGGAACAATTTCTGTGACGGTTACCGCAACTTCTCAAATTCGAAGCCAAACAGCAACCCTAGATATAGATGTTCTTGTAAGCATTCTCCATTTCACCCATCCTCCTATATGAATACACTTTATGTTAATCTTTTCCATTGACATCGACTTCAACAGGCGGATGGAGTTCAAATTGGCAAGCATACGTCGTTATTGATGGATTTGAGGAATCGAGCATTTCTTTTGAAGTATATGAATATATTTGTGGAAGAACTACCCGAAATTCCCTATGATATCATAACAAAATACGTCCACGGTAGTCCTGCAGGTCACGTCACAGTCTCAGGTAAGATACAGGGATACAGCTAGTGTTATTAACCCCTTAAGAGAAACAATATCGACATCGACGCGTGGCTACTCTATCGTTTTATCATAAGGTGACGTAATCGGTCCCGTCGTCAGCTTACTTAAATCAGAAGGCCAGTCAGTAAGTATGGAATCCTTGATCGGAAAAGAGGGGAAAGGAACTGCAGATCGTCTTTTCGACCTTGCCTCTAACACATGGACCTTACACTACCTTAGGTTGACTAACCAGCTCGAATCCTCTGTTTCAAAACCTACTTTTCAAGCCATGAACCGACATTTTGCTCAAGTAATGAAACGCTTTAATGCAAAATATGGTTGGTTCAAGACATGGAATCTTTCAAAGCCCTGTGTTTGGTAAGTGATAAAAAATATGTTAAGAAGGTAATTTGTTAGAAGTGTCTTTTCAAAGAGCCATTAAGTACAGCTTTCCAGTTTGTATTTAGCTTCATAACTCGCACAGCATGTTACTTGCTTATGAAATCAGATATAGCTTTCTCTGCTTCAAGTTGTTTATGCGTGTGCCGTGTGGTACATATTTTACTACGCATACGTTTTACAATGCAGAACAGTTCCATATGATTATAGTTTTTGAAGGATGACTACAATTATTTTAATTAGGCTCACATCCTGGGCTCTCCAAGTGTTCGCGCATGCCAATTTTCAAGACTGGGAGAATGAATTCTATGTGGAACAGAAAATATTTCTTAAGGCTATTCGCTGGCTCCTCCAGTATCAGAATGAAGACGGTTCATTTTCCGAGACAAGATGGTATATTGATACTCCCCCAAATAAGCGAATGGGTTACATGGTACGTGATTATGGATTATGTTGACGTTCCCCGAGAAAATTATACCTTTAGTTTTCCAACATAAGCATTATGGCATTGACAAACCATAAAAATGTAGCAAACAAAACAAGGTGAATTATTTCCGATTCGGTAGTTCCAGTAGCTCACAAAACAGTGTAATAAACAATGAAAATGCTGATGAGAGACATGTAGCATGGGAGCATAAATAATGATGAGGAATACACAGTTTATGTTGTAAAATGGGAGAGTGGAATGCAGACAGGTCGTTGCAGGTTCGTTGATTCTTGCATAAAATGTATAAAAATCCTAGTAAAATGCTAATGCTTTCATGCTATAATGTTCCGTGACTACGAAAACTACACTATGACAGTTGTAATTGCAACCACATGCCCCTGTTAGACCAACAAAAAAGGGTTGAGTCTGAGTCTCTCTATCTCTCTCTGCTTTTCTGTCTCAGTCTCTGCAGCTCTTTATAATGATCATGATGATGCTACCTGTGGTGTGGTTGAAAAGGTTATGTTACCATTTAAAACGTGTGCTATGCGTGCTACTGAACTTTCCAATGAAAGAGTGATAATGAGCTGAAGAGCTTTGTTGTGTAGATATGCTCTTATGTCTGAAGCATCATTGTACGTGAGAATTGACGCAAGTATGATGAATGTGGCACGGATGAAGACAAAATTCAACTCATTGTTACATTTGCATACAATGTATAGACGCAGTAACAAAAATGCAAGTTTGAATTAAAAGCTATAGCTAAAACCACCCTTGCAAAATGTTTCATGATTGTTGCGATTTTTTTTGTCAGAAAATCAGTTCATCAAATTATGCCAGGGTGTTCTGTGTTGGCAGTGGATGTTGATTAATTATGTGTATTGATATTTTTGATCTGTATAGAGGAATATGAACATGACTTCCAGCAATGTCACCCTTACAGCCCACTTGTTGATAACGATGAGCCAAGTAATGGCAACTTTAGACGGTCAGTTGAGAGTAGAAACAAGTGATCGAAAAGCTAAAGCACTTCAGTAAGTTTTATTATTTTCTGAAAGATTTTTTTTTTTGCAAGATCCACTTTAATTCCAAAAGGGTATGTTTTAAGCGCCCAGTAACATAAAGTCACAAACATGGTTTGGCAATAATGCCCATTATGTTTATTCTTATCCAGTTTTCTTGAGCGCCAATTAGCGGATATGACCGATCCCTATCATATTGCTTTAACAGCGTATGCTCTCACGGTAGGAGATAGCACAGAAAAGGAATTAGCATTTACAAAACTTCACGCAGTGAGAACAGAAAGAGGTGCGTTGATTCATTTCTTTAAGTTGGTTTAATAAATAGCCCAAGAAAGAGAGAGGTGTCATTTCATTCAACAAGTGGCTAGGCTGGAATTTCAGGCTTTGAATGAATTATTCTAATTCTTTGATGGTGATTTACATATGCTTAGCTGAGCTGGTTTACTGGTCACCTGGGGAAGTGCCAACGAATGGGATTGTGTATGAGAACCAGCGCCCGTTTTTAGAGCCGAAAAATAATGAATATTGGGATGCGATAGCGGTAGAGGGTACATCTTATGCGTTGCTCGTTTATCTCATCCGTGATGGCATTTCTCCAATTGCAGATAGCATTGTTACTTGGCTTAACACCATGAGACTTACAGATGGAGCGTTTATCTCGACCGTGGTTAGTTAATTAGATAAAAAGACGATGGTGATTGTAAATGATTGTGATGAGAAAAAATTGATTGGGAACATAGTTTGCTGGATGATGCTCAAAAATATATAGCTTGCTTTATTTCATACATTAATTAGGACACGGTAGTTGCTTTCCAAGCGTTGACAGAATATGCTAACAGGGCAAGAATGAGGGAAATCACGGATCTGACTGTGTATCTTGAGATATCCAGTCAGCAGGAAACAGACCCACCAGAGCCTGTTCGCTTTTCCCCAGATACTGTTGCTGAAACCCATGTTATTGATGTAAGGATATTTTTAAAAGTAAAAGTTATTATATTTTCCATTAGTTATGACTCGATATAACATTATTGTAATTTGTCTGGGCTAATAGATGGAATTGGTTTGGGGTCATGTGAACATTGAAGGACGTGGAGCTGGACAAGCTGTCGTTCAGTTAGATCTCACATATGGCATTGACTGGGAGCCATTTAAGGATACAGGACCAGTGGATCCTTTCGATCTAAAAATTGTCGAGCATTTCTCTGGGAGAAATAAAAGTATCCTGATGATCGAGGCGTGTTTCAGGTTAGTTTGGCATGGATGAGGATGATAAGCTATTTTTACTTCTAGATAAGTATCTTATCACAATGCTTTCCGCTTAATAAAATTCGCTCTATAATACTGGGTTTTCAACTAGATGGACATTGTTGGAAGAGTCGGAGGTAAGTGGGGCTGCTGTTTTGGAAGTGGAAATCCCATCAGGTTACGGTCTGCTTCAGTCTGATGCTCTGCTGTTGGTAGCATCAGGGGCACATCCGACCCTAAGGGATTCTGTTGTTAGTCCAGGAAAAACTTCTTGGTATTTTGAGTTTGTAAGTGTAGATATTGATAGTATCTGTAAAATGATTTACGCTCACCCATAACGAATGAAATGACGCAGCGTTCTTCATCTTGTTAGGATGAGTGTTATTAATATTTGCTATGGTTGGATAAATAGGTACCGCCATACTGGACGTGTCTTAATCATACAGTTTCTCNGCTATGGTTGGATAAATAGGTACCGCCATACTGGACGTGTCTTAATCATACAGTTTCTCGTTGGTATCCCGTGGCTAATCTTACGACGCATCGGCAGGCAACCATTTATGAGGCTTATGCACCAGGTAAAATTATTTGCTTTGCTTACAAATTAATAAGTGTACGTTGAACAATAGATCCCCATTTTTACCTGTAGCTATACGCATATAGCTCTTTCAAATCATCTTAATGTTCGTTTACATTGGCAAGGACGCTTACCCAATTGAATGCTTATGTCTTTACTGCCTGCTTTACAGAGCGCTTCATCAATACCATCTATAATGATACATCAATGAGACTGTTGGACATTTGCCATGTTTGCGGATCCTTTCAGTGTCCCTACTGTCCATTTTACAATGTGGCCAGTCACCTAAGAAAACTTTCCACAACGGTAGTCATTCTCTGTCTGGTTGTGCTTACGTACGTTCAGAATGTGATGGGATTTGGTTGACAATGACATAATGGCATTTTTACTACTATATCGATGTTGTTCTTCATGGAAAGTCATTTATTTAATTTTATTATATTTTTAAGAAACTGTGTTCCATGTAGTTAATAGAAGTTTTTATACTACAATATTTACAACAATAGTATAGCTAATGTGTTTCTCCTGTTCAGAAGCCTGATTCTATTTGGCAGGGAACTACATCTTATTATACTGTGCCTTGTTCGTTTAGTCATTTCTTTGATACATATGTACTTTTTGTATTATATAATGTTAGTAATACTAGCATGTTTTTTGCACGGTTTACGTCTTATGTGTGAAAATCTTTTACTAAACGTTTTCTGTATTTTAGCAGGTTGTCATTTAAATACCTTTAGGTCAAAGATTCGTAAAACCATAACCTGTTTCTAGACAAAAAAACAAGATCGGGTGTCTTTTATAACCCTCAAGGTATTAACGTACATACCTACATGCGTGTATACAACTTATAAAACCTCAAGTAGAAATAAAACAACGACAATGTAATACCAAAAGCAGGAGACTGGTTAGTGAAAATCTATTTTTGCATCCACTTGACCGTTTCGCAAATACATCATTTCCGATTTGCTCAAGGTCATGCTTGGTTGTTCTTAAAAGCTACGGGGGACCATCAAAACCAAGAGCTGACAATGATTGGATGTCTGCAACATCTAGGTACATTGTTCTTTTATGACTCTGCACTTGTGTATTACATTTTTACTGTGCAGATATAAAACTTGGAAGTCATCGCGTGATTCATTCGTATGTGGTGGGTTAAGTAATTATTTCAACCTCCTTGATTTTAAAAAACCTGGAAATGAAAATTCAACATGCTTATATATATGCTTGAGTCAGACTGAAATTGCAATTTTTCTCCTGCATGTGTCTGCCATAGGTGCATTTAAAGCATAAAACAATAAAACATATTCTATTGTGTGATACAATGAAACAAATGAAATTAGATCATTATGGAATCATACCTTCTACAAACGTGCACACAAGTAAGAGCACTAAAAGATGAAGGTGGTTGGGGATGTGTTTGCCTTGCCACGCTCAGCGAATGAATGATGTGAACACAGTGGTGTACATTGAACTTTAGTCAAATCAGACAACAAATGAATACCTAGCTTTGTGTTATTGCTTCCTTTTCGACGACATTCAACTTCCAAGGATTTTACAGTGAACTTAATTGTTAGGTGTGATATGAAATTATCGAAAAAATATCCTCAAACATGTACGTATACGTATAAATTTTCTATGAATGAAGCAATCGCCAATGCTCACCTTTGGCTTTACATTTACATTTGACGAGCAAGTAACATGCAAATGTTAGATATGAACAATTTAGTGCAGTTTTAGAATTATTTTGCAAGGAGAAATAAAATACTTTACTCTGGCTAGTTATCAAAGTCAACCGTGGGAAGTTTTTTTCTTCTCAGCAACTGTATGCATTTGCAAAAATTTGGTAATCAACCTATAATATGTAATAGCTTAAGCAATTTTTTGTAAAAAAGGGAAAAAAACCAAATTAATTTCGGGGAGATTGAGAGAGAAAATAAAATCTTTAAAATAATTGATAATACCTTCTGTAAAAATCGTTTGACAATAGGAGTCGTTTCCTGTGATGATAAAATAATTATAGTGTGCTGGTAGGTGGTCCTTGTCTTTTAGAATTCCTCGTGTACAACAAAATGAAAATTGGCATTTTGTTTCTCGATAAGCATGCATATCATCAACTGGAATGGCAATTATATCATTTATTTAAATAGAAGATGATATACGCACGAATTTATAAAACTATAAAGTCATCATTAGAGCTGTAGAATGAAGTTATGTATTAAATTATTATTAGATTTTTATCTAATTAACTTAACAGGTTGTTGTCTACTTGTACAGATCATGCTGCCGAGTCGTATTGTTGTGGTCCCCACCCCACGCATCTAATAGCAAGTAACTGATGCATAATTTTGTATGATGGGTTCTTCAACATTAACGTTCATAAGGTAAACGTTCATGAATCTAGTATTGCACTGAATTTAATCATATTTTACATCAAACTAACTTATACACTAGTTATGTTACAAAATTACTGCTAAAATATGCGACCTGGTGAAGCTGCATGAATAAAATTATATTTTCATGGATTACTGATGCATGCTGCATCATATAATCAGAGCATTGATTACCTGTCAAATCATCCCTGTTTTGATTGATGATATCCGTTAACAAAAAAATCATAACATGCAACGTGACACGAAGAGTAGAGTTCAGTTCATTCATTGAAGCTATGTACCCCAGCCAAACGACAAACATTTCCCGAATAATTGCCCAAAAGAGATACGCACTCTAAGAGCATATTCCATTTACTTTACCTATGTATATTTAAAACTACCTACATCACCAAAATACACGCATGATTCAGCATTTCCGAGTAAATTTAATTCAATCCAACCTCGCCCCAACAATGATCATGTTCATTGATTCGTGACTTTTGTAATTTTAACCTATGAACACTGATTGCATAAGTGTGTGAGAATACATTAATTAGCATATGTAGGTAGACTTGTACAGATCAAACCGTATAGGTAACATTGTATATTTTGTTTCCTAGAAAGGTACGGAAGGGTTGAATAATTATGATAGCAATATGATAATGAGCTCAATGCAAGTCCCTTTCAAAACATTTGGGTTTCAGATTGAGGAGTCGGCGATTACTGTATTTTCTGAATTAAAGTGAGGCAGGAATAAAACAGGCAGAGCAGGGCAAATGTGAGGATGTAGAACTTCCTGCTCTGGACTTTTTGTGTAGCATTTATGAGCTGTGAAGTTCGCGGTCCGATGTTCGTGAATTTTTATGTACAAAACTAAAATGCCAATCAAATGTGTTTTTCCCTAATAAATATCTAACACCTCCCATTTGTGCAAAACGCCCATTCGTGATTTTTAGGGAAGCGTGTCAGATTATCAGGAAAAATCGTGAAAATATGATCTCGTCATATGCACATCTAGTACATGGTTTAGATTTAGCCCATAATTTGGAAGTTTGATGTTCGCAAAGATAACAGCTCAGCACCTGTTGTAACCCTTTTTTTATTATGACATTAAAACTCGTAGTATTATGTTTAGACGTTATACAAAAAGTTTTATTTTCGCATTATGACAGGCGGATGAACATATAATTTATCATCACAAACTTAAGTAGAAAGCGCAGAATAATACCAGATTGGTAGCCTGCTTTGTTTAAGGTTTCGAATACTATTTTCACATGCTCGCGTCTGCATGCATATACACGTCACTGTCTTGCATTTACTGCCTCCAGTCACAAAAGGAATTAAACTGAAGTAATTATAAAAACTGGTCAATGGCCGTAAATTTCAGTCACTACCCGAATTTTAGAGAGCATAAAGTCTGAAAACGTTTGGGTAAACATACTACACAATCTTAATAATGGTCGAATGCACATTAAATAATTTTGCAGAGATTGAAAGTACGATTGGATGCTCGTAGTTAAAGGAAATGTCTATTATTTTTATAACATTACTTGCAAAAAAGTACTGTATGCAAACCAAGTTTTAGTTTATAGCTAGTCTTAAACTCTGGTTAAGCCCCCTAATAAACTAGGAAAAGTAACGTCTACAATTTATTTTTTTCATTCATTTTTGGTTCAACCCCTACCGAAAGTGTTTTACCTGGTGAAGATTATTAAGTCGTTACATTCAAGTCAGACACATGTTACAGCTGAACTGATTGCATTTTGCTTACGAATAGGTATTTGGCGTTAGCGTTTCGGCAATTTAAGTTATTTTGCACACTACCATATATAAATATAAGCAATGCTTTGATGATTATGTTTGCCTATTGTCAATGCACTTGAATGCACGGTAAGGAAAGGGTTGACGTGCTCACAAAAGGGCGTTTTGTGAAGCATCGTAAATTTAAACATAAAAATACTAATGATGAGCTGATCCAAAGCCATACAGACCGTCACACTAAAAGTTTACTTTATTTTTTGTACGTACAATAAATTAACACAAAAATAAACATTATATTCAGCTAAATTTTACTCAAGTTCATGGTTAACTCCCTACCAGTTGCTGTA